>PVIY010041345.1:0-21711 GCA_004026745.1 Myrmecophaga tridactyla
TATTCTATGTTAAAGGGCATTGTGCAGGGTCTATCCTGTAACCACTTTTTGAAGAGTGCTTTGAAAACTATTGCTTTGTTATTTCTTTGCTTTGTATATATGTTATGCTATACAATAAAAAAAGTTAAAGGGCATTGTAAAAAAAAAAAAGTGCTTTGTGTTATAACAGTTTTGACATTTAGGATGGAGAATACTGAGGCATACCTGACTGGGTTGCTTTCAATGGGCATATTATTAGAATTTGAATGACATTCAGAAAAGCAAATATGTTTCTAAAAAAGAAGAAGCCCCTATGTTGCATAATTTGTATTCATTAAAGTGAAACATAGTGTGTAATTTTTTTACAAAATACTATATAATCCATACAAATCTGATAGCAGTGGAGCTAGTTACAATTTCTGCATGTTTTTTGTTTGTTTTGTGTTTTGGTGAACTCATTATTTAAAAAAATCTATCATCTAGATATATATTTATGCACATTTTAAAACATTTTAAGGACCTATACTAAATGGCTATCGAACTTTTCCTTAGGAGTATATTACCAGTGAATTCTTTTTTTATTCTCTTGCGTATCCTTCACAATTAGGATAAATAGCATTAATCCAAATGCTTCTCTTAGGGCAAATTTTATTCCAAAAGAAACCTATATGAGAAAAACCTTACAGAACTGTTTGCAATAATTTGGATGTTTGGAAATAACTGTTGGAATACTAGGCAGCAGTGGGAATTCCAGGGGAAAGAAACTTTCAGGGATAGGAAAAGCTTCTATTATTACTTAAATAGACTTTATTTCAGGCAGGGTCACATTAGCAACCATCGATATAGATTTACATGTTGCCCCTTTCTTTCCTCTCCTCCTTTCTGGAGCCAGTGGGAATTGCTGGAGGTCCCCACCCCTTTCTCCCTGGCCTTCTATAGAGCTTTCCCAGCCCGCTGGAGCTCTTTGTTTCCATGTCAGAATCCAGACACTGCCATTCATTGAAGCTGCAGCATCTCACTGGGTGATGTGCTGACTCCGGCCTCTGGTGTACAGCCCTCCCCAGAGCGACCCTCCCACCGCTGCCATCCCTGGCCCCCCTTCAGAAAGCTTCTCTCGGTAGGCATAGGACCCACTGGCTGTCGGGTGGTTGCTTGACCACTCTGGACCTATTCAGATCTGGGATTTTGATCTTTAATGTTTTGGTATTTTACTCATTTCTTTGCTTTAAACTGTTCCATTTCAAAATTCTGAGCATTTGATTATATAGTTAGAATGCTTGAGCTTTTAAGTGATCTGCAATTGGTATTTTTCCAAATTACAAAAAAAAAAAAACCCAGAACGTTGTGCTATATATTGTCGCTGAGTTCCCCGAGTCACTCCCATGCACTGAAAAATGAAAGTATGTGTGACTTTCTGAGTTCAATTCCTGGACCATGCACCCTGAAAAATAAAAATAAAAAAGTGACTTTCTGAAAACTTTATGTTTTTTGACCCTAGTCAAATATTTTATTAATATATAAATTAAATATATTACCATATGAAAATTAGATTAAGCAGTCATTTGAGATGGAAATCATTGACCTAAATTTTCAGATAACTGTGTTATATTTTCTCGGTATGAGAAATAATATTTTATGCCAAATAAAATATACTTCTCAGGTATGATAAAATTAAAATCCCAAAGCTAAAGTTGATAGAGAATGGCCTCAAATTGAAATTTTAAAAATAAACTGATCACTGAAAATTATTGAAAGTGGCTAAAATGGAAAGTGTATATTTTACATATGTTACCACAATAAAAGTTAAAGGAAATAAGTAAACAAAAAAACCCAAACGTGTAAAGAGTAAATAAATTGAAATTACTGTTTCACTGTTAAGACTCACGGCCAGAAAACGCAGTTTCACCACGAGGCCACCAGGAGGCGATATTGAACCTTAAACGGAATGTAGTCCAGGGAAAAGGTCCTTTGAATTTCAAGCAACAATAAATCTTTGGGTAAATTTATTCAGATAATCTTGTTTATGAAATTTAGTTGCTATGTAATAAACAATAGCACAGCTTTTATTCCTATTAAAATAAAAATGTATGCAGATAAATGAGAGATACTGCACTTAAATTCAATGAATACATTTTTTTTAACTTTAATTTTGAAATATTTTCAAGCTTGCATCACATTTCAAAAATAATAGAAATCCCATACGGAGAATGGCAACATACCCCTATCCTCCAAGATACCCAGCTCGACCAATTTTGCCACATTTACCATAGTATTCTAGCTAGCTAGCTATCCATCCATTTTTCTATCAATTCATTCGATGAGCCTGCTTGTAGGTTTTTTGCATGCAGTGTGCTCCTTGGGTGTGCTCTTTGTGTGTGCTCCTTGTGTGTGCTCCTCGTGCACACTGCTGTGCATATTTCCTAAGAACAAGGATATTCACTTATGTAACCCCCTTAAGTGCAGTTATCAACTTCGAGAAATCTAACATCGATATGAGGCTTATGGTCCATATTTCAATTTTTTCATTTATCTTCATTTCTCTTCTAGCCTTTTTTTCTCCCTTGCTAGATCCCATCCAGGGTGATGTATTGCATTTAATTGTCATTGTCTTTTTAGTTGCTCTTCTTTTTAAAAAAAAATTGTGGGAACATATATGCAATATAAACTTTCCCATCTCAGCCTCTCCCAAGCATACCACTTGATGGGATTAATTACATTCACGATATTGTGGTGTCCTCATCAGCTTCCGTACTAAATCTTTTCCATCTCCCTAGAAAGAATCCCTACACCCATTATGCATGAACTCTCCCTCCCCTTGCCTCCCACTCCTGGCAACCTGTACTCTTATTTTCTGTCTCTAAGAGCTTGCATAGTCTCCAATATTTTCTTCGTAGTTACCTTGAGGTTCGAATTGAACACCCTGAATCTATAACATTCTCATTGTGCTTTGATTCCAACTTGGCTTACATGGTATACACTAACCGTGTTCCTATACTGCTTTCCCCACGGTCTCCCCACCTTTATGTAGCACTTGTCACAAATTACATGTTTGTACATTGGCTCAAAAGCCATGGAATATCATTACATTTTATGAATTTGCCTTTCAGATCCTATAGGAAGTAAAACATGGTGTTACAAACAAAAAATACAATAGTAACAGCATTTATATTATTTCATGTTGTTACCTTTACTGGAGAGCCTGGTTTTCTCAAGTGGCTTCAATCTATTGCCTGTTGTCCTTTCCTTTCTACCTGCAGAACTCCCTTTGGCCTCTCTTGTAGGGCCGGTCTAGTGGTGAGGAACTCATTCAGCTGTTGTTTATCTGGAAATGTCTTACTCTCTCCCTCATTTTCGAAAGAGAGTTTTGCCAGATATAGAATTCTTGATTGGCATTTTTTTGCTTTCAGCCCTTTAACCATGTCCTCCCACTGCCTTCTTGCCTTCATGGTTTCAGATGAGAAATTGGCACTTAATCTTATTGAGGTTCCCTTGTAAATGATACATTGCTCCTCTCTTACAGCGTTCAGAATCTCTATCCCTGGCATTTGACAGTTTGATTATAATATGCCACAGCGTGGGTGTATTTGGGTTCATCATGTTTGGAGTTTTTTGAGCATCTTGGTTGTGTATATTCATGTCTTTTGTTAAATTTGGGAATTTTCAGCCATTCTTTTTTTTTTTTTTTTTTTCTTTTAATTCCCTCTGCACCTTTCTCTTTTCTTCTCTTCCTGGGACTCCACAATGTATATATTGGTGTGCTCCAAGGGGTCCCACCCGTTCCTTAGGCTCTGTTCATCTGTCTGTATTCTTTCTTCTTTCTGCTCCTCAGACTGAATTATTACTATTGTCTTAATTGCAAATTCTTTCTTCTGCCAGCTCCAATCTACTATTGAACCCCTCTTGGGAATTTTTAATTTCTGTTTCTATGGTCTTCAGTTCTGGTTCCTTCTCATAATTTCCATCTTTCTATTGGATATTCTCTTTGAGTTCAGCTGTTGTTTTCCTGATTTCCTTTAGTTCATTGTCTGTGTTTTCCTTTAGCCCTTTGAACAAATTTAGGTCCAATTTCTTAAAGTCTTCGTGTGGACTCTCAGAGGCCTGGTCCTCCTCACTGAGGTTTCTAATACTTGAATTCTCTCCTTTGCCTGGGTCATGGCTTCCTATTTCTTTGTATGTTCTGAAACCTTTTGTTGTAGCCTGGACATCCTGATATTTTAATGTATTATTGCTGGAATTTGGACTGTAAGGTATATGCTCCTTAAGCTTATATATCTAGCTAGTGTTATGTCAGAGCTCTTCTCAAATGCCAGAAGCTAACAAAAAAAAAAAGAGAGAGAGAGAGAGAGAGAAATAGAAAGAAAATACATTTCTAGTATTTGCAGATTGACCTGTTAGGGCTTATCCATACAATACAATGAGCTTGGCGAATAGCTCCAGGCCAAATCATGGGGGGCCCCCTGATTCTTTCTGGGCATGCCTCTTGTTTTGAACACAGGCATGTGACCCCAGGAATTTCCCTATTTACATGGATATGAATGCCCCCTCTTCCCTAAAAACATGGTCCTGGGTATATGTCCTGCAGCCAGCAATCTGTTGCCCCAGGCGGCTTGATCTGGCTGCTCTCCCCCACATTCTGTAGGAGAGCTGGATGAGCCGTCTTCTCCTGCACGGAAGGTTCTGGGTCCTCAAGGCCCTCAGGCCACTGCCAGACCGATGGGGCCAGACGTGTGTGCTCCCAGAATGTCCGTGAGGTAGTCCATGCAGAATGTCCGTGCTCCCTCCAGCACCATCAGGGCAAGGGTCCTGCACTGAGAGCATGGGCCGGCTCTTTATATTATATTTATAATATAAAATAATAATATTGCTTCAACAGGTGTAACAGATGTACCGTTCTATTGCACAGTGTTGATAATGGGGAACACTGTTGTATGGCAGTAGTGGGGGGTATATAAGAACTTTGCACTTTCTGCATGATTTTTCTCAAGACCTACAACCGCTCTAAAAAATAATTTTTAAAAAAGTTACTCATTAAATAGGGAGAGCGAATATGAGGCAGAGAAAGTAGGTCCAGCTGTATTGTGATACTCATGAGTCCCTGGGAGACTTCCCTGTACCCAGTTTCTTCCAATGTCAAAAGTTTGATGACCAAATGAAAACTTAATCTGAGAATGCAGAAGAGTGAGTGGCAAGCCTAACTGAATTACCCATGATTTCTTCTTTTACCTTGGATGGACTTGGATTTCACACCCCTAAAACATCCGAGACGTGTCCTAGGCAGGGTGCTTTATGTAGATTAAATGCTATTGTGGGCATTATTCACTATAAGTCTATTAAATATGATTTAGACAATCCCAATGTTTAACTTCAGCTTTCTGAACCTGATAGGGCATTTCTAAACTTCTAAAAAGTAATAGAACGTGATCTTTATCAGATGATTAATCGTCAGATATTTTTATTATATTTGTTACAATAGAAATGACTACTTCTTGGAGTATTTCAGGTAGCTTTCAAATGTCAGATGAGAAATATTTAGAGCCACAGCAGAGAAGATGCTAACTATAGGAAGTGAAATGAATTTAGCTCTTGAGTTTTCTGGCAGCCATGTAAGTGGGAAAGCATTCTAGGCCACATTGTTTTCATTTGATGAATAGATCTGCTGGGACAGAAATTTTCCTGGAATCAAACTCCAGCAAAAAATTATAGTGGAGATTCTTATAGAAAGGGAACACTGGGTGACTTGCTGGACAATAACATCAATTGTTGTTTTTAAAAAACACATACTTTGGTAATGGCTGACTGGTGATAGCCAGCATTGTGAATGTAATTCTATCACTAAACTGTATATTTGTACGTGGTTAAAGTGGGAAATGTTAGGTTGCATAGATGTTACCGCAATAAAATTAAAAATAGCAACAGAAAGCACACACATGGATGTTGTTCAGATAGATTTTGAGCTTCTACAGAGGCTGTAGATATTAAATTAAGACATAGCTCAGTACATTAATTTGTGAAGGGCAGTGGAAACATGGTTCAGATGCTTTGCTTTCTTGTGTACTAATTTAGAGACAAAATGAGAGGAACAGTGAGGAATGGTTCACGGGGAATAGAATGGGGGTCAAAGTGATGGGCCCCAAATATGTCCATGCCCGAATGCCTGGCATCTATGACTCTGCACCTTTGTGTAACAAAGGAGAGTTGGGGTTGCGGAGGAATCATGGTTGTGGGCCAGCTCTCATCCGGCAGCCAGCACTGGTAGATGGTCTCTACGTGCCTCTTTCCTGTGTAATGGAGGCAGGGAACCCTACTCCCTCCCCATCTGGAAAAGATATGGCAGTGGGGGTGGGGGTCACATCGCTAGTAAATGTTCGCATGTGCTCGGGGCCAGAGGAGGGGAGTGTGCTGGCAGGCCACTCTCTGCCAGGGCATGTGTTGCATCTCAGGGCACTCCAGAGAGGGGAGTCAGTCCCCATTTATCCTTCTGGGCTGGCAGTCAGGCTAACACAGCTAATCCTGAGTGTAGGCTTTATCTGTGGGTCACGGGGCAAGCTGCACTTGGATTGTTCCATTTATTTATTTGTCTGTTCATGCATTTATTCATGTATTATTTCTTTATTATTTATTTGTTTATTTATTAATGCCACTATTAGACTTGCTGCCTGTGGAGGGAATCCTTTGATGGATGAATTGGCATTCGCATAAGGGCTGAACTGCCACTTAGGCAGGACGTCCAGTGTGCAGCAGTGGGAGATTTAACACACACCGGGGTCTTGCCCTTTGCTTTGCTGGTTTGGAAACTTGATTCCACCGGTTTACCTGGAGTTGATCTGATTCTAGCTAACAGAGCTCGTAAACTAGAATTCCAATGTTTTAATGCACAGCAGGAGATGGTTGGGTCCACTCTCCGGGGTCTTGCCAGATATGAAGATAACGGGGAAAGCACACGAGAGACCACAGTGTGCTTAGTGAACTTTAAATTCGAGAAAAGAAAATGAAGTGACCTAAGAAAATTAAATGGCCTTCTGGCTATAGAAAATCTGATGAGACTAATATTTCCAGTAATTGAGATTCTGCCGTGGAGCACATCAAACACCAGACATATTTTGAGCATCTGCTTGTACCAGTTACCATGCCAGGCCCACTCTCTCTCTTGCCCTTAAACAGTGCTCAGTCAACACTAGGACATTCTCTTTTTTTTATGTCTCCATGCAGCTTTCTGCAGTTAATTCCAGACCCGAAGATAAAGACTTTGGACACCCAGTTGGACTTCTGGGTCTCTAGAGTGTTCTCAGTACCATGTTATTAACCTGTCTCTCTAGGTGGGTCCCTTCTTGGGATCACCTTTTCCTCTGTTTCCAGCTAATTCTTTTCTCGCAGCTGCCCTCTGTGCACTGTTAGTTCTTAACAATTACTCACAAACGTCTCAGCAGGAAGTGGAAGGCTGTTGGCATCAGCTCACCTGCACATCTTCCAGTGATTTCTCAGGGTGTGCTTATACGTATGTGGGTTTCCTTCCTGTTTGTGCACGGGGATGGCTGGCGGTGGGGAAAGTTTGCTTATTTTCCTCCAGTAGTGGCGGGTGGTATGCACACTTGGTGCAGCAAAGAAGGCATCAGAGTCTCAGAAACGTGGGATAATCTAGTTCATGGAAGAATTACTTCAAAATGACTTGATGTTTGAGGGTTAATTTTCCCCTCAAATGTGACTAAACTTTTGAATATGTAGAAACCCAGATGTACTCATCCCATCAGAATGGCCTCGCCCCAGTGACCGCCAGGGTTGAGGATCTGTTTTTCATCTCCATGGTCAGTTCAGTTGAGTAAGTAGGCTTGAGAGTCACATTTTTGTTCTCTAGATCCCCAAAGACCGAGGATACTGGGGCGTTTAATAATCCTGGCTGGGAAGTGTTTGGCTCATTCATTTGTTTGATTCAATCTGAGCCGATTGGAAAGTTCAACCCAAGACAACACTTTTAGTGGACAGGAAGAAGACATTAATTTTTTTCCAGATACGTAAAGCATCAACATTATTTTTTCCCAAAGATATTTAACTTTTAGACACTGCTCTCAGCCCTCTGGTGGTTGATAACATACCGAAGTACCCCCAACTTGCAGAGTTTGTACTATTTCCGAACAAGACCATTTGCCTACATCCTCCATACTTTGTGTGAAGCCACCAAATAGAACATAACAGCCCTGAAAATGGAATTTCAAAAATCTAATAAAAATGAAAACCAGAAACAGTCAAGTTGAGAGGCATTTAAAAAGCAACTCCTCCATATTCTTCAGTAGGGCCCCAAGGTTGCATCAGATTTCCCTCTTCTTGGGGTTGCCTACATCTTGAGAGTATCTTCATTTCCACGAATGACTAGGCTCATTTGATCTGTGTATGGAAATCTTTCTGGCTTCCTTGCTCCATCCAAAATGTTCTGCTGACCTACTGGTTTCAGCTTAGGCTAGTACATTGACTATTATAATCAACCCAGACCTGGAAGAAGGGACTAAAGAGAAACTGGACACAGAACAGCTGTTTCGGGCCTCCATTTGTTGGGGCTTCTTACCAGTCTGGATGCCTGGTCCAGCCTCCCATGGGTGCCCTGTGCAGGGCTGAGGAGCTGGAGATGCCCAGCAGCACCCCCGGGCTCATGCCAAGTGGATAGGAAAGCTATGTTCAGGATATGGGTGTGGTGTGTTGATGGAGAAAACGGCCTTTGCCTGGCTGCTCTCCCATCCACCGTATTGCAGGTAAGTCCTACATTTCAACCTGGGTGACAGTCTTGGTAAGTCAGGGCTAGCAGAAATGGGTTCAAGGAGACTAGGGGACTCAGTAGTTAGTGCAGCCACCCAGTTTGCTTTCCTAATCTATCAAGAATAGCTTTTTTACTGCACAAGGAGGAAAAGGCAAGAGGGACTTTCCTCTAACAAATCCTTATTTATAGAAGAAGAGACAGCTTATCTGCATTGACAGTCTGAGGATTCCCTGCTCTTCCTTTCCCTGTTGTGGGTGAGCTTTCAAAATTTGAAGCAGTGGCTTCCCCCACCCACAGAAAAATTCCTTTAAGGAGTCATGAGACCATCAACATCTAGCAGCTGCTTAAAAGACTGTTTAGACTCCTGGAATGATACTGGGAAATTCTTGGATTCGTAGTCTAGGACAGGAAGGAAATCTGGACTGGGAAATGAAGTGGTCTGGCCTTTGAAATGTCAAGCCAGGAGGAACCTTCTTTGCATCACCTACTACTCTGTTCCTCTTAATACAGTTGTGGCCAAGTGGAGAAGTTTAATGAAAAACATTAATATCTTATCTGCTCTGGACCAAGTACAATGGAGAAGACCAGAGTCTCCATCAAATAGTTTGGGTTCGATTATTTAACATGTATGCTTACTTAAGAGTGTGTAGCACTGATTGTTGCTTAACATTTAATGACCTCTAACAGGTCTGATAGATAAAATAATTTGGGGTGCTGCTCTAGTTTTCCATCAATTCAATCTGTCTAATGGTACTCTAAGTGGCATTGTCGAGTCTTCTGAGTTTCTGGGCTCACAGCCTAGGAAACATATGTGAAGAAAAACATGTCAGAGAAATCTGGCTAATGGGGCATACTACGCTGAGTTGTATTGAGTTCACCTAAGGCAGTGGTTCTCAAACTTTTTGTTCTTAGAGCCTCTTTATGATCTTAAAAATTGAGGCCCCCAAAGAGCTTTTGTTAGTAATGAGCTGTATTTACCATCTTAGAAATCAAAACTCAAAAATTTTAAAAATACTGAATTCATTAAATAGGCACAATAATAATCCCTTTACATGTTAACATAAATAACGTATTTTAATGAAACAATTATGTTTTCCAGAACTAAAAAAAATGAGTAAAAAGTGTGGTACTGCTTTGCATTTTTGTGACTCTCTTTAGTGTCAGGCTTAATAGAAGACAGCTGGGTTCTCGTAACCACTTTTGCATTTAATCTGAATGTGTTGCAATATGCTGTCTTAGCTGAAATATGTGAAGAAAGTCTGGCCTCACGCAGATATGTAAGTGTTTCACATAATGGTGGGTTTGTTTGAGTTTATTGGCAACTGCGCTTTCTTAAAGGTTAGCTGCGATATGGAATCTGAAACCGTATCAGTTTCAGGTTCATACTCAGTTACATAGAAGTCCATCCGTCTGTCTCGCATTCCCAATGGATCCTTCATCCATGCATGATTAGGTAACATAGTGCATTTGGTCATTTGGAAAATATTAGTTCACTGAATTATGCAGATCATTGAAATACCGACACCTTTCATTATACACTAGCAAAAAATCACATCTGTTCATATAACTTGCTATGTCTCAGACAATTCCTTAAATATCGGTAAACTGTCAGGCTCATTGTGACAGATACAAGTTTTCACATTTAAAGTTTTTGCTTGAACCTTGAATTTATATAAATACCCTCTGTTGTTTTCCTTTTAATGACAGACTTACTTGGTTCATTTTGGGGCAAATATTTACCAGATACCCAAGTCTAAGTAGCCATAGCTTATCTGTCAGTCCTTCTCCCAAGTAAAAACAGTGCATCGTGAAAACAAAAGGCTTGCAATACAAACAGCTGCACAAGTGGTTCTTCTTAAGATGGTTGGGGTATATTCCTTTTTAAATGTTTTTATTGTGAAATATAACATATACTACAAGAGAAAGCAATAATGTTGAAAGTACACCTTCACACGTAGTTACAGAACAGATTTCAGAGTTTGTTATGGGCTACCATTCCACTATTTCAGATTTTTCCTTCTAGCTTTTCTAAAACACTGGAGGCTAAAAGGAATATCTACGTAATGATTCAGCAGCCATACTCATTTGTTAAATCCTATCTTCTTTATTATGCCTCCTCCTTCTCCTTTGTTCCTTCTCCAAATCTATAGGGATCTTTAGGCAATGCCCATTCTGACTTGTTCCTAGGGGGATGTAATTAGCTGATGCTTGGAGAGGCTGGTCCCTCTGGACTTCAGGGTTTATCTGGCCTAGGAACCCTCTGGAAGTTATAGATTCAGGAAAGCAAACTTAGTGCATGAAACTTTTATAGAGTATGAGTATATTCCATTTTGTCAGTCAGAATATTAAAAAGATGACATTTAATAAAATTTAAAGTTTTACTATATCGGCATGGACATTCTTAAGTGAAACTGGCTCTTTGAAAACAAACAAACAAAAAACTGCAAGTATAGGCAGCAAAGACTATAGTACAAGAGCCTTTGCACGCCACTGCCTTGGCTAATGCCAGGCACCTGCAGTTTTACCCACCATCGGTAGGATTGTCAACACAGTGGAAAAAGTCAAATAACATCTAAGTATTTGATTACAGAAAGAATTTTGATCTATGGGATTTCCCCTGAAAGTGTCTCAGGAGCCTCCAAGGACCTATGGACCCTACTTGAGTACTACTTGATTAAAGGCATCTCAACTGTTGCTCTTTTAGAACCCCACAAACTTCCCAATTTTGCCTTGCTATGAAAGAATTAAATTACATGAATGATCAGTTGCATCAAAGCGAGTTGACTTGGACTCGAGAACTTCCTGCTCTTTTGTAGCTTATCCAAGCCCTCGTTTCCTAATTGTCAGATTCAAGTCAGTCCTTCCCCCTTTTATATTAGAGAAGTTGTGGTTTTATAGAACAATCATGAATAAAATACAGGATTCCCATATACCACCCTGCCACCGAAACCTTGCCTTGTTAAATTGTTGATAGCACATTTGTATAATTGTACTATTAAAGTCAATGGTTTAACTCAGGATTCACTGTGTCATGTAGTGCCATGGATTTTTTTTTTAATGTATTCTGTTATCATATATGCAATCTAACATTTCCCTTTTAATCACATTCAGATTTCTATTTCAGTGCTGTTGATTGCATTCACAGTGTTGTACCGCCATTACCATCCTCTACCACCAAGGCATTTTTATCATTCCAAACAGGAGCCCTGTACCTTAACTTCCCATTCTCTGCCCCCACCCCATCCTCTGGTAACCCATAGTCTAGGTTGTGACTGTGTGAGTTTGTTTCTTCTAATTGTTTCAAAACAGTAAGAATGTACAATATCTGTCCTTTTGTGGCTGGCTTATTTCATTCACCGTGGTGTCTTCAAGATTCATCCATGTTTTCGCATGTGTCAGGACTTCATTCCTTTTTACCGCTGAATAGTATTCCATTGTATACACGTTCCACATTTTCTTTATCTGTTCAAAGATTGATGGACCTTGTGTTGTTTCCTTTTTTTGGCAATTGTGTGAAGTAATGGACTTTTGATGCATGATGACTGGCTCTCCCCAGTGAGGTGTCATTTAAAGCATGTGGTCTATCAACATCAATTCCTACTGCTCAGCTGTGTTACATTTTGTGTTTGTACCCTAAGGTAGAGCTCAAATTTGTTCCTAAAGAAATGGCAACTTTGTGTTAGTCTGTTAAATAAACATTAAGCTCTCTAAACCAAGCTCTCCCTTGACAGTTTCAATAGTAGCAGTTTTCTTTCAGTATATTGACGTTTAAAGATATTAGTTCTCAGGAAATAAAATGTCCAATAACAAAGATGATCTGAAGGAAATTACTTTGAATCCACAGCCCAAGGGACATCAGGAGTTAGAAAGAGGGTGGGGGTGGGGCTTCACGCTGGTGGAAGAGTTTGAACCTTTTGGATCAAAGACTAATGTGAGCAAAAAATATAGAGTAAGTCATAAAACAAAAAATATAAATGAAATTGGAACTAAATCTTAAAATCTCGTTTCTTTTCTGTCCTCGTTTGTTCAGAGCTTATGTGGGGTCATTCTCTTAAGAAATTTTTTTCGATGGAAATCCCAAAACTTAAGTTAATTTGTAATTATACAAGTGAAAATTCGATACCCCTTGGTGTGTGAGAAGTTAGAAGATTCTAAATTTCATCCAAAGGAGTTTAAATTGACTCAAAAGTACTGTGACAAAATTGCAGTACTGCGTATAGCATTTGATAACCCTTCAAAGCTCCATCACCCTTGTGTCTGTGTCTGAAGTTGTCTGGGGCCCTGTTTTCCTGTTTGTTTGTTTGTTTTTTAATTTGCATATGGGCAGGAGGCACCAGGGATCGAACTCCAGACCTCTAGCACGGCAGGTAGGAGCTCTGCCTGCTGAGCCACAGCAGCCGCCCTTTCCTGTTTTCTTATCTGTGTTTTGTCATCATTCCTGCTGGACCCGTTATTCCCCCAGGATCAGGCCCATCGACATAATATGAGGGCACAGAGGAAAGCGATAAGGCAGGTCCCTTATTCAAACACTATTACAGACTCTAAGAAGGCAACAGCAGAGCATTACATGAATAGGAACATGTATAGAGATATACTCTGAAGCCCCCAAATCCAGGGACTTTTCTTAGGTGACTGTCTTCTAGGGATGTTTTTAAAGGTGCGTCCCTGCTTTGGGCCCATATGTGTGAAATCTAAGACTGAGACCGCTCTGAGCCTCAAGGACAAGCTGTTAGCCAGTGCTCTCTGCTCCTTTCTGTTTGCCTAAAACTTAGCTGTTCTTTAAGATCACAGACAACAGACCAGTCTCATTTCTTCTGTGAAGCCTTCTCTAATCTTACTAAGCAACAATAATCTCTTTCTCCTCTCAATTCCAATAATTGTCTGTACCACTTATATGTCACTTAGTAGATGCAGATAACTGTAAATTAATTGCTGAGTAAGCACTTGCTGATGTTAACAGCTAATTGGAAACAGGTTCTTTGACGCTACTATTTTTTTTTTTTTCCCACAACCTAGCTGAAAGAGTATCAGAAATGTCTTAATCTGGGGTTAGTGGATTACCTTACTGGGGTCACTGTAAATGGAATTGTGGGGGGTCTTTATATGTGCATTTCTCCGAGGTACCTTCCCCCAAGGGTTACTAACAACTAAGCTAGATTCTAAACAAATATACTCTGACTGGTGTTGAGTGGATTTTAGACCCAAGACCTGAACTAACATGTTCAGGTGAGACCACATGAACAATCCAATCCTTGGGAGTCTCAACTGTGAAAACCAGACCTTCCTTGATGGTGCCAGTGGTGTTTACGTGCTTAGTCCTGTATTTGTGTGGGAATTCCTGCCATCTGGCCACCTTTGAAATCCCAAGGGAATCTGTGTTTGGAAGAGAAGCCTTGGTTTATACCTGAAGTCCCTGTCTGCCTCAGCAGCTCTGTTTCCTCTGATGCCAAGCCTCTGATTAGGACGCGGGAAGCAGGGCATGTGACTCTGATGTTTGAGCACGGTCCCTCCTTTGGTCCTGCTAAGCAAACTCGCGTAAAGGATGGATTGTGAATGTTTTAGGCTTTCCATGCCTTGAGGGCTCAACTCTACCACTGCTGCACAGAAACAGCTATAAGTCTATGTGTGAACAAATGGGTGTGGCTGTGTCCAAATAAAACTATTTACAAGACCAGGTAACTGGCTGCTCTTGGCATATGGCAGCCAGGTCACAGCTCCCCGGGGCCAGGGAATTCCCAGTTATAATCAAGAAGTATAACATTGAAAAAATGGGTGGGATGTCTGGGCTTTTCAGGACTCAGCATTCCACCATAGCATGTGATTTAATCTTGGCACAAAAAAAAAATGAGCATATGCATCCAAGGGAACCAGCTTGTCCCAGACAAGGCCCAGTGAGGTTGGTATGGAAATAGGGAAGATTTTCTTATCGCTGTTCCGCTGTTCCGGTTCTCATGCACCCTTTACAGGCACAATAAGAAGGTTATTGTTTACAGCATCACAGGCCAGGAAAGGGCAGGCTCTTGCTATAAAATCCGAATTGCTCTCTGATCTGCCTCTCTGTGATTAGTGACCCTTTCTGTCTCTCCCCCATGCAGACGATGAATAAAAGGTTTACAGTATATGATGTCACAGGGGTTCTAAAAACAATCTCTTGATTGTTCGACTCTAAATTCTCCCAGTCCCAGAGCCTTTGTGCCTGGTGGGCACAGCTGCTGGTCATTCACAGCTACTACTCATTGGTCATTGACCAAACTTGTTTTGACAGATCCCTGTTCTAAAAGAGTTTCCTGGTGGGAGGAAAGCCTGGTGGCGGTGGCAGTGGTAGGTAGAAACTGTGTGGTGTCATTCCTAAGAGAACAAATCTTCTTTCATTTAGTAGAAACTGATTCATGACATCTTACAAGTTTAATGATCTGAGGAAGCAGGAGGAATTTAGATAGCTCAACTTCCAAATCAGAAGGAGAAAAGCAAAAGAAACCTTGGCAAGGTTTATTTAGTTTCCTTTTGATTAACAAGTTGTATAAAAGGGAACTTCTCTTTTTTATTCTCGATGGGAAGTCTTGGGCCTCAAAAGCAATCAGGGTCTTAGTTTTTGTCCTGGTTTTTCCTTCATTTGTCTTCTGCTGTTCTGTCCACCAGAGGGATCAATAAGTTGTGAGTTTACTCTTTGGCCTTTAGTAATTGGCCTTTTTTTTCCCCTCCCAGTTTTGTATGTAATAGGGTCTGAGGGAAAATTCTATAATTGTCTCCGGTTCCATATCTCCTGCATCAAAATGAAAAGTTTTAGTACAATGGCTAGTGCTGACATCACTGATGCTACCTGGGTCGCACCTCCAGTGACCGCCAGCCCTGTCCCCACCAAAGAGAGGCTGAGCTGCCTGTTTTGATTTTCAAAACCTGGTTTGGTTTCCCCGGCTGCTAAAACAAATACCGTATAGTTGATTGGCTTAAAAAACAGGAATGTATTGGCTCACAGTTTCAGAGGTTATAAGGTTCGCTTCCTCCTAGGGTCAGTATATTTTGACTGACTGGCAATCTGTGGAGTTCCTTTGACTTTTCTGCACACAGCAGGGTCCTCTTCTTTATTCTCTGTGTTCCTTTGACTTCCAGGTTCTGGCTACTCCCCATGACTTCTTTCTCTGGGTTCAATTCCCTTTGCCTATCAGGACTTCAGCTGTATTGAATGAAGGCCCACCCTCCTTCAGTTTTAGCCCACCTTAACTATTAACATCTTCAAAGGGGCTATTTATAAATGGGTTCATACCCATAAGACCAGGGATGGGCACCTGAACATGCCTTTTTGGGGGGATATGACTCAATCCCCAGCACTGACTTTTCCCTTTGGGTCACCAAGCTCCTCTGTCGAGGTATGGTGAAGGTATTTCTGATGGGTTAAAACTAGCTAGGATGCATGCCATTGCCCTAGAAGCAAAGGACGCTGGCTTATGATCACAAGCACCTTTCAGTCAAATTAGCATTTTCTGATTAGCATTTTCAGCCGCAATACCCCTAAACTTCCAGTAAAACCCATTCAGCAGAAACTCCCCAAACATAGACAGGAGTTGAGATGATGGGTGGCCAAACCAAATGGCCAGGGGCCACAACTCTAGACAACTTGGACAGAGTGTGAGTTGGACTCTGGCCCCAGAGATGGGGCAAGGAGGAGAGAAATCGCACTTACTGAGCACTTCTATGTATCAAGCTCTGAACAAGGAACTGGGCGTATCTTATGCAAGCATCACAAAACCTTTCCTCCCTCCTTTTCAAATCAGGAAATTGGAGCTTTCAGAAGTTATGTTCCAAAGCCTTGCAGGTTCTAAGTGGCTGAGCAAAGATTTGAAACAGTCTGTCTGAAGTTAAAGTTCATACTCTTTTTTTGAAACAGTGCCCCAAGTAGTAGTGAGAATGCCAGGCAGGGAAACTAATGGCACTACCCCAAAGAGAAGCTAGGTAGAATTCCATTTTAGTGCTCAAGGGTGAAATGGGGCTGGAGAAAAAGGTAACCCCATGACTGCATTAGAGGACAGGATGGCTATTTGGTCAAGAGGAAGGCAGAGGTGAGGGCTGGGCATGGGAAAACGCTGTTACTAGGATAGATGGTGGATCAGGGCATTCAGTTTGTATTCTCACTCATTCAAGTAGAAGGTCACAATCTTGCTTGCCTAAAAGAAAGGAGGCAACCAAGGAGGTAAAGGAAGGCTATTCTCAGCTTGAGAAAACGAACGAACAAACTCCCTCTTTGCAAAGGCTAGTTGGAATCACAGTGAGTCATGAAGGTCAATATTAATGTTTTTGACATACAGCCTTCACCTTTTTACCAACTTATTTGGAAAATGTTGCTTAACAGAGCCTGCTTAGAAAATACAGTAGGGGATTTCTTTCCCTGGGATCGTGGAAAATGAGAGAGACAGCTGTTTGTGTTCTGTTTTGAGGTAATGGGACCCACTGTGGTAACAGGGCAAACCTTCCATTGGGCACATCTATTGAGAAATCGTGGTATCCTGTGTGTCACTTGAGTGTAGGCTGTGGCGGATGAGTGTAGATTGTGGGGGAGGAAGAGGGTTTCAGAAAATACAAATGGGGAGGGCCACGGTAAGGTTCTAGTCTTCGTAGAAGGATCCAAAGGCAACATTCTTCAAGTTGCATGTTTACAATCCTGCAGTTTTCCAGGCAAAACAGGTTTCCAGGTGAGAGCGTAGACCTTGAGCCTGGGAGCTGCTTTGATGGGTGAGCAGAGTGCAGTGCATGCCTGCTCGTGCCTTATCTCCCCACCTCACAGACCTGGCCCACGGCGGGGTGGTGTATAGATCGCTGGAATAACCCTAAGGTCTAACCTTCTCAAAACTACTGTGCATGTATATGATGCGAAAACTTGATAAAAATGGGAAATCCTAAGGGCCAACCCCAGAGAACTGCTTTAGTTAGCCAGTGATGAAGCCTGAGAATCTGAATTTTATCAAGCACTCCCGATTGGTTCTGATTTTCTTTCTTAAAGAAACGCCACTTACATGGTATTACATTAAAAATGGTTCCTCAGCAGTCTACTGCTTGTTTATATAACAAGTGCAAAGCATTGGCAACAGTTGACAGTTGATCAAACGCTGCCAATGTCATATGATACCAAATATGCAAATACAGCTTACACTGGTCTGAGTTGATAATTAAGCCTTTTGCCTTGTGTGTTGGTTAGCAGTGCCCATGGTGACTCAGTTGAGTGGAGCATACAAACTCGTTATACTGCAAACACTTATTTTTCATGTGAGCATTGTTCTTTCTCCTCTTCAGCTTACCTTAATAGAGAAAAGTCAATGGCCTTTCTGAATTTTCACTCCAGGTTTCATCTCTCCCATTCAGGGGTGCAGGACCCTTCATCTTGACCTTAACCACCTCACTGTGGACACTGCTTTTGCAATGATCAGGATACAGGGGATTGTGCAGCCAAGGGTTAGGGGCATGGGAATACATGTGTTTAAGTGATGAAATATCTCTTTTGTAATCAAATTCTGCCTCTCCTTTCCCTCCTGACTAATCAGCTTGGGAGACTCAGGAAATAGTTTTGGCCACAATTTGTCTACTTAGGGAAAAGAGAACACTGCAGCTTTTGGATTCTAGACCTCAGTAGTTGGACAGTTACACACATATATGCACATATATGCCTACACACTTAACTGCAAACACACTTAGCTACACACACATCTACGTCTCACACAAACACACCATGCAAACACACACACACACACACACAAGGCTTTGGGGTAGTTGGTGATTTCCTGGTTGGAATCCGTGATTATCAACTTGGAGGAAAAGAGCAGGCTCTTCTAGAGTATAAAGCACTCAGTGAATTTGTCACCACATTTTATGTCACTTGTAGCTTTCAATGAAGAATTTTTGTTGTTTCTCAGAGCCTTATACTATAGGGAAATTACAGTATATTGGGCAATCACATCTCATGAGGAAAGGTCACATTTTTGCAGCTCATTTTTGTAATTCAGCGCTGATTCATCACACATGGAAATTTTCTAATAAATGTCCTTGCTGACAAAATTGGACAGGCGAGCAAATGGAACAAATGATACCGCCCTTAGGACAGAAACATGAGGACAGCAGTGAATGACAAGTTTCTAACTGCTTGGAAACTTTGGAAAACATGGTTCTTCTCAGCTGTGATTCCACTGCTCGAGTGTAGATGCTGAGTTGATGTTGGTAGGGCATTTTGCATTTCCCAGATTGCTTTAATGGAGGCAGGAAAGGAAAGTATGGGTGTTCCCATCTTTCCCCTGGTGAGGAAACTAAAGCACCAGTGCAGGTGAAGAGCCACCGCCAGGCGCCCTGAGGGCTGATCTGGTGTCCACACCACGTGACCCGTCACCATGCACCTCCCTGCTTCCTTCTTAAAACCCAAACCTTGCTTTTTTTTTTTTTCTGTTTAGTCTTTTGGTTCGTTCTCTAAATCTAAAATGCAGGCCTGCTTAGTTTGAAAGACTTTCCCCTTAAGATGACACATTATACATAGCACTTTATGTATCACTTGTATCACACATGGTAAAGCCTTTTGACAAAGTTGTATATGTTTCTTTGGCATGCCTCTTGGAAATTTGCATCTGGAAAATCTTCTTTGAATAACCAATATACTTCCTTTAATCAGATAAGGATTGCGTACATCATGTCTTTTTGAAAGCTTACAGATGAATTTAATATTCAGCCATGACCTTTGTATTTTCCTAAATTTGCTTTCTTCTACTTCCTTGATGCTTTAAATTTTGTATTTCAGCTTTATTTTATAGGTACCTCTTATGATGATCCAAACCTTTTTAGAAAGAAGCAGTGTGTATACATTTTGAATAAGCATTTTTTGACCTGAGTTTAATTTGCTGTGAAGCAAAAAACATCAAATGTTCTAAACAATGCTGTAAAATCATTAAATGGAATTGTGAGGATTACATAATACAAACTTTTATGGTTATAAACACTGCAATTGTAAGTCTTGTTATGGAAGAATTTAATACATAAAATGGTACTGAACAATGCTAGGTTTTGTGACAAAGGGTAATTAATAATGAAATAAAATCAATGTGCAAAGGAAGTTAACAAGTTAATAAGGAAAGTTAAGTTTCATTTTAGTTTTGAAGTATCCCAGTGCAATTCAGACCTAATTCCATGGAGGTTAGATAGTGTTTGTACTTTATGAGAAAAGCCATGGGCTGCCGTGGTTGGTTCTCTCTCCAGGCCCTCAGCCCATGTTCTTTCTCCTAAACCAACTGACATTTTCTCCCTACCACTGACCCCATGGACCTCTGGGTCAGACCCATCTGCCACTTATCAGGTGTGCGAGCTCATGCAAATTGATTCTACTCTGAGCCTCAGTTTCCTCATTTGAAAAAAATGGGATCATAGACCTACTTCAGAGTGCCCTTTTTTTGTTTGTTTGTTTTACATTAGAGCACTTGTAGGTTTATAGGAAGCTCATGCAGAAAGTACAGAGTTCCCAGCTAGTCCTTCCTACAACACACACTCAGTTTTCCCTATATTAACATTTTGCATTAGTGTGGAAACTTGGTTACAATTGACAAAGCAATATTACTATAGTTATATGATTAACTATATTCCATAGTTTACATTAGGGTTTACTCTTTGTGTGGTACAGTTTTATATATTTTTAAAAAATTTATTCTGGTAACATACACAACATAAAGTTTCCCATTTTGACCACTTCAGGTGTATGATTCAGTGGCATTAAATTCATTCACAGTATCATGCCACTGTCACCACCATCCATTACCAAACTTTTCCATCACCCCAGACAAAATTTCTGTCCCCAGTAACTCCTTGTTCCCAATTCACACTCCAGCCCCTGCTAATCTGATTCTGATTTCTGATTCTTTGAATTTGTATACTCTTGGTATTTCATATTAGTGAAATCATATGATATTTGCCTTTTGGTGTCTGGCTTATTTCACGCAACGTGTCCTCATGGTTCATCATTGTTGTTGCATGTATCAGAATGTCATTCTTTTTTATGGCTGAATAATAGTCCATTGTGTGGATATACCACACCTTGTTTAACCATTCGTCTGTTGATGGATATGCAGGCTCTACCGTTCAGCAGCCACGAATGAAGCCTCTGTGGACACGGGCATCACAGACCCTCAGTGGAACCTTCTGACAGGTAAACAAGATGACCTATGAGAGCAAGTGAGCAGAGTGCCTGACAGCGTTTTCCTTGAAATGGAAATTCTAGTCTGTAAAACAATTAGTATTTCATTCTCTGTTTCACAATCAGTGCAGTGCAGAGCCCTATGTTATATTAAAAAAACACCACCAAATTTTTGTTGGAGTATATCATATATGCAGAAAAGTGCACAAATCATTTAGGCGTACAGCTCCTTGGATTGTCATGAAGTGAAATACAGCCGTGGACAAGCACTGAGATCAAGGAAACAGCCCCAGCAACCCTCTGTCTTTCCCCTTTTATTACTGTACCCCCTGGAAAGGTTCCCGCTGTGCTAACTTCTAACACCATGGATGCGCTTCGCTTGCATTAGAGTTTTATGTAAACAGAATCACGTAGTATGTATTCTGCGACATTCCTTCATGCTGTGTGTGTGTAGCGCTGTTCATCTTATTCTTATGGAATTCCATAGCACCTGAATTATTTATTCCACCACTGATGGACATTTGGGTTTCTGGTTTGGGGACGTTATAAATAAAGGTATTAGAAACATTCTTGTGCATGTCTTTGGGGAAATACATACATTCCTATTGGGGATGTTATACCTAGGAATGTAACGGCTGATCTGAAGGTGTGCATATGGTGGTTTTTTTTGTTTTTTTTTAATAAACTTTTTTATTAATTAAAAAACTTAACAAAAGAACATTAAAATATTCCATTCTACATATACAATCAGTAATTCTTAATATTATCACATAGTTGCATATTCATCATTTCTCAGAACATTTGCATCGATTTAGAAAAAGAAATGAAAAGA
>PVIY010041346.1:0-21707 GCA_004026745.1 Myrmecophaga tridactyla
AGGGGGCTTGCAAATATTTTTCCCAGTCACTGATCAAATCATTCTGGGATTCATCGGGGCATCACTCTGGACAAACCAGCAAAATCTCATGTGGCTACCTGAGATTCCAAGTACTTATGACGTTTAATCAAACTATCTATATGATACCACTGCTTTTTAAAAAAGGTTTTATTTTGAAATATTATCAAATTTAAAGAACAGTTGCAAAAGTAATACCCATGCAGAGAACTCTAATTTCCCCTGACCCACACTCACCAATTTTAACATTTTGCTGCATTTGTTTTATCATTCTATTAATCTAGTTATCAATCAATTTTCTAAACATTTGAGAGTAGGTTAAATATATTGTGTTCCTTGAAAACTTCATAATTCCATGTGAATTTCTTAAGAAAAAGGATATTTACTTATGTTACTAGCTTAAGTATAGTGATTAGACCCAGACCTGGGTTCGAATTTCCATTCTACGGTTGACTGGCTTAGTGATGCCTTCCCTGAGCATGTCTTGCCATCCGTTACTTTTACAGGGTGGTGTGAGGAATGCCTGAGATAGGGCACCTGGATTCTATGGTGGAGGACGTGGCACAGAGCCTGGCACACAGTGGGCTCCATAAGAGGTGGAGGTTGTGGGTCGGCTCCTCTGTTTCCCCAGGTCTGGAAGTCTGCTCATCCCTGGGCGCCTGGGCCATCTTCTCTGGCTGCCGGCGCCATCCATACCAGCAGCTGCCCCGAGCTGGCAGGCATGTGCGCCCCTCCTGGCACTGGAAGGCAGTCAGGCCATGGGCTGTGGGCCTGTTTGGCAGCAGCAGCTCTGCTCTCGCTGCTGAGTAGGGAGCTGCATTCATTCCCCAGTGGGCGCTCTGTGCACACCCCAGCACAACCTGCAGGAAGAGTAAGGGGTTCTGGAACCCGTTTCCGCAGCCCAAGCCTCCCCTGTGTCCGGGCTGCCCACACTTGCCTGGGGTTCTCTGCAAGAAGCCGTGGCTCTCTCAGAGGGGCTCTTCTCCCCTTCCTTGTTGGAGCTTCATGAGATGCCCAGGCAGGTTTAACTAGCAATACGACCTTGATAGGTTGACTTGCTCGCTCAGAGACTCACTTTCCTTGTCTGTAAATGGGAACAATAATCTCTACTGTGTGGAACTAGAGATGTTTAGAAAGTTGCCTGGCACAAAATAGATCCTTCAGACTATTAGCACCCTTCCCTCTGCCCCCAGCTTGCCCACCCTGTGCTCTTCTCCCCTGATATTCCCTATCCCCACCGCCTCCACCCTAGATACATCTTAGGAAGGGATCCCAGGGCTGCTGTGACAAACTACCACAAACTAGGTGGCTTAAAACAACAGAGATTTGTCGTCTCACATGGCTCTGGGGAGGCTAGAAGTCCTGTATCAAAGTGTTGGAAGGGCCATGTTCCCTCTGAAGTCTGCAGGGAAGAATCTGTTCCATGCCTCTCTGCTGGCTCCTGGCGGAGGCCCACAATCCTTGGCCTTCCTTGCTTGTAGCAAAACTCAGTCTCTGACTTCGCTGTTACAGGCCGCCTTCTCTCCTTGCATCTGCATCCATCTGTCTCCAAATTTCCTCTTTCTATAAGGACCCCAGTCACGGGGGATGAGGGGCCCACCCTACTCCAGTGTGACCTCATTTTAACTCAACTCATTCCATCATTAGTCGTGACTCTGGCTCCAAATAAGGTCACACTGACGGGACCAGGAGTTTGGCCTGGAGCACATCTGTTTGGGAGACACAGTGCAACCCATAGCAGACGCCAGCCCCCTTCTAACTGATGTGTTAAAGCACATAGTGGGCTCTTTTCCGTGGGAGGCTGCATTAATAAAAGAGAAACTGTCAGACAGATGGAATCGGGCAACACCGGTGACGTAGTACCTGCTGGCACTTGTGGCAAGGGGGGGTTGAAGCTAGGGGCTTCTCTGCCCACAAATGGGTTCTAGCAGAGAGAGAGGAGGGAGAACGAGGGGGAGCCAGCACCCCCAAATGGTAAGGTGCTAAATCCCAGCTTCGCCACTTCCCAGCTCTGTGGTCTTGGTCAGGCCTTCCTAACCTCCCGGATTCTCCTCATCTGTAAAATGCACGGAATCATCTGAAAATCCCTCCCTCACTGGGAGGCACAGGCACTGCGTAGGCTCTGCTTATCAAGCCTGTAAGACGATGCCTGGCACATGGCAGGGACTGAGCTCCTCTTAGCCACTGCTACTGCTGCTTTTATTTTTATTATTGGATGTCGGAAGTGTGTCCACCAGTCTCATCAGCCCCAAACCCTGGTCTCTACAAACAGCAGAGCTGAGGATACACCACTCAAGGCTGGGGCAGGGACAGATGCTTTCCAGACTTGTGTCATCCTGATGTCTTTGGGAACTTACATGCTTGCCCTTGGATGGGCTAACTGCGTATGCAGCTGGACTGGCTTCTGGAGGGAGTCCAGTGACTCAGGCAAGGTCATTCTCATCCCATAACTTCGTTTCTCATAAACCAATCTCTCTCCACCCAGGGCTGTCCCGGTGTTCCTGCGGGCTCTGCTGACGCCTGGCAAGTGAGGACGGAATGAACCCAAGCAATGGCGCCAGGGAGCGGGCCGGGGTGGGATGGAGACCTCGGGTGGAGATGCCCTCTGGAGACTCAGCTCAGCATCTTGAGGCCTTGGGAAGGTTGGAATTTTCCAGGACCTACCTGCAGGAGAAGCAACTCTGGCCAACCTGCTGCTCAGCTCAGCATTCCTGGGCCTGGCCCAAAGAAGCTTCCAAGTGCTCTTGTGGGGAGGGCCCTAGGAAGCTGGCCTGGGCTGCTCGTGTTGACTCCACAGGGTTCCTGGTCTGGGAGCAGCTGGGACGTTCTGTCTGCTACCTGGCAGGAGGGAGCTACGCTGGCAGGAGGTGGAGAGGGAAGGCTGAGTGACACCTGGCAGGGGTGGCCGAGAGCTGCCTGGCCTGGAGATGGGATGGGGAGGTCAGAGCTAGGCAAGAGGGCCCCCCAGCGTCCACCTCCCACTACCACAAGGAAGCAGAAAAGCAAGATGAGGAGAGAGAGACTGGGATGGAGAAAGTGGAAGAAGGAAAGAGAGGCAGAGGGAGCGAGAAAGACAGATTGAGACCCCATCCTGGTCATAGCTCTTAACAATTACTCAGGGAAGTGGCATGGCTGAGTCTTATAAATGTAACCACACGCCACCATGGCAAGGGAGCAAGTCCTTCCTGTGAGATGGCCTGGGCTCCCACTCCCCATGATGCCATTTCCCACTGGTGCTTGTCACTGTCTTGGATGGAGAAGTAGTTAGGTGACTAAGTGGCTGCTGTTGTGCTCCTGTCACCCAGAGGGCATCTAGCAGCCTTGGCGCTGCCCCTGACCATGCCCCAGGTGGAGCCCACCCCTCTTCCTCTAGGAAGCCTTCCTGGATTACTCTCACCCCCCACGAGCACCTCCTCACCCCTCTGGGGCCCTGCCACAATCCTGGTGGTTGCCAAGGGGATGTAAGGGAGGTCATTTCACATCCAGAGAATAGCGAGCCCCTCAGGGCGACTCACTGGGAACTCTGGGCACTGTCCAGTTCTGAGGCCCCAAAGGACATCGGAGCCGCTGATGGACCAACCCTTTGCCCTGCATATGCGTGACATTGCTGGGCAAAAGAGGGGAGAAAGGGACTTTGAACCGTTCTCTTGAGCTGATTCAGCAAGCACCGATGATACAAGAGCACCATTCAGCAAGTACAATAAGAAAACAACAAAATGGCTGATCAGGTTTTTTGGTTTTTTTTTTTTAACATTTTTATTGAGAGATAGCCACACATGTGCAGTCTAACCATATTATACAATAATGGCTCACAATATCATCACATAGTTGTGTGTGTTCACCATGAGCATTTTTAGAACATTTGCATCACTCCAGAAAAAGACATAAAAAGAAAAATAAAAAAGAACTCGTTTATCTATCTGCCCATCAGGTTTTGAGTACTTCTTTTCAGCTAGGGACCATGCTTAAGTGTCTTACATCCAAGAGCTCATTGTGTCCTGACTACACCTTTGAGATTTTCCTGTCACTATCCCCACTTTATAGTGGAAATGGAGAAGCTCAAAGACGAGCCAAAGTGGCCAAGGCTCATGCAGCTACAGTGGGAGCTGGCATTCACCCAGTGCAGCCTGCATGCTGGGGAGAGGAGAGAGCATCTGCATCTAGGGAAGAACCAGTTCGTCCCCATTTTACAGATCAGAAAACAGAAGCCCAGGGGTTCAATGACTATCCCAAGGTGTCACCATGAAGTAGGGGTTGACCTGGGGCTAGAGTCCAGGCTCCTGATTTGCAGTCCCATGCCCTTTTCCAACACTAGGGATGGCGAACATTTCACTGGCCAACTCCCATCAGTTGGTCTGGCTGCCTGGAACATTGGGCTTAGAAGGATTGGGAAGTCACACATGGACTCAGTGGGAAAGAGCACTGGGATCGATTAGCAATGTCTGCCAAAGGTATAGGCGGGGGAGTGTCACCCTGCTTGCCACAGGTGGCCATCTGGATTATACCCTGCTGACCCTGAGCTGATTGATGCCTTCCTGCCCTAGCAGTTGAGGACACAATTTGATTTCCCTCAGGGGCCTTACAGACCCATTGTGGGGTTCATGGAGAGACCCAGGTGACTGTGAATAGCCTCTGTGAACCTGAGTCAGCAATTCAGTAATGTCCCTTGGGCACCATGGTGACGTGTTTGGTGCTCAAGGCTCTCTGCATTTTGGGTTTTAGACTGAGCCACAGCAGGACAGATGCTAGGTTTTTAATAAACCTTGCCAAAGACCATCTTTTGGAGTTGGTCTATGTCATCATGGAAGAACTCCCCTGGGATCTGAATATACAAGGAGGGGACCATTTGGAATCTACTGCACCATTTTCCTAAGAGCCAAGTTAAATGCTAGTTCCAGCTGTCCTTGGTTCCCAAATCACAACTTTGGGTTGCTTCTGTATCTTAAAATTACAATAATGAACACTCCTCTGTGAAGCCTTGTGGGGTGCTTCTCACCTACCGGCTGTGATTGTTGGGGACACAGCCCAGGTCTTTGCAATAGTAAGTGCTTATTACATATGTGTCAAAGGAGGAGATGAAGAATGCGCACACCCAGCATTTTACCTGGCTACTGAGCAGCTGTGTTGACGATGCTGGTTAAAAAAGAGTTCATTTCAGAAACTGGTTTCCTATCTTAGTTTGATATTACTTTACAGGATTGAGGAAAGGTGAGTTCACAGATCTCATTGAGAGTGGTGAAATCTAGATGTGGAAATGAACAAAAGAGTAAGGAAAACAATATGATGATAGGGACAGAGACAATGGTAGGTGACCTTGTGCCAGGCTCTGTGCTAAGCGATTTTTTGTAAGTATCCCAATTAATCTCTGCAACAACCCCGTCAGGTGTTATTAGCCTTGTGCTGCAGGTGAGGGAATAGTGGCTGTTTTAGTTTCCTGGCTGCAAAATCAAATATCCTGCAATGGGTTGGCTTCAGCAATGGGAATTTATTGGCTCACGGTTTGAGGCTAGGAGAAGTTCAAAATCAAAGCCTTGTCCTTGGCTTTTCTGTCACATGGCAATCAACATGGTGGCCTTTCCTTTCTCTTCCGGGTTCTGTTAACATTCAACCTCTAGCTGTTTCCTTTGGCTTTCTCCCCATCTATGGCCTTCTCTATAAGGCCTTTAGTAATAGGATTAAGACCCATCCTGACTGAGTTAGATCATACTTTAACTGAAGTAACCTTATCAAAAGGTCCTTTTTACAATGGGCACACAGCCGCAGGAAGGATTAAATTTAAGAACATATTTTTCTGGGGTATATAACTCCAAGCCACTACAGAGGTCCAGAGAGGGTATGTAACTTGCCTGAGGTCACACAGCAGAAAGAGGCAGAGCTGGGATCAGGGCTGCTGGCTTCTAACATGGGATTGGGCTGTCCTGGATTTCATGTGCAAGAGCCTGCAGTGCCAGCTCCCTAACCATAGGGAAGCTGGAGGGTCTCTCCCACGGGGAGGCATGAGCTGGGTGAGATCTTCCCATCCCCTTCCCTCTGTCTGCCTTGCACTTATGGTCTTAGAACTGGACCCTGAGCTAGGCCTTGGTCTCTCTGAGAGCCAGCTGTTCCCAGGGGGGTTTAGACTTTCTGAATTGCCAGAACCTTTATAACACAGCAAAACATGCTGGCACTTTGAGCCATTGGCAACATGGCCATTTGGGAATCCTATTGGCCTTTCGGTAAAGTGCCAGGGCAAGCCCATGTTTTTTTCTGGCGTGTCTGTCTTTTTCCTCTTGGTTTGTGGGAGTGTTTCAAATATGAGTCCTTATATTTCACATCACTTCCTCTGCTCTGATTTGAGGTTTGTACATTTTAAGACATCTTTGCCTATTCCAAGATCACAAGCTGTTTTATCAGAGTACTTCATTGTTTTACCTTTCACACTTAGCTCTGCAATCCAGCTGGAATAGGTTTTTGGTAATTTGTGAATGAGGCTCTTGAGATGACCCTTCTTTCACCACTGTACTTCAGTGTTGCCTTTGTCCTCTGTGTATATTTCTAGACTCTTGCTTCCATTCATTGGCCAGTTTGTCTATCCTTGTGCCAACACCATGCTGTCTTAATTACTACGGCTTTATCCAGGTCTCAGTACTTGGCAGTCTAAGCCCTCTAGACTTGGTCTTTGTTTTCAACCTTTGTCTTTCCACATAAATTTCAGAATTAGCTTGTCAATTTCTGTAAAAAAAAAAAAAACCCTACTGGGATTTTGGTTGGGATTGCATTGAATTTATATATTAATTGGGGGAAAAGGACATATTTGCAATATTGCAGTTTTCCAATCTATGAATATGTCATATTCCATGTATTTAGATATCTGTTAATTTCTCTTAATAACATTTTGTGATTTTTCAGTGTAGATGTGTTGCATATCTTCATTAGACTTATTCCTAGTTTCAAACCAGCAGTTAAATCGTAAGACTAGAACAATTACCACTCATCGACTACCCACTTGCTTGAAGACATGATTGCTCCCCCCTGGCTGAGGGGGCCTGCGGGCGAGGGGCCCGAGGTGGTCACGTGGCTTGCATTTTTGTTTTACATTTTGGGAGTCTGGTTTGGTGTGTGCAGAAAAGAGTGAACGCAGCAGGCCTGAGGCTCCGATCCATTGAAAGACCAGCTTACGGGGTTGGCCCTTGGCTGGTGCCTGGGAAATTAGATTTCAGGGAGGTTTCCAGCGGACCCTAACTGATGAGATTGGAGGACCGGGCCGAGACCGTTTGTGCAAACATTGCGGCTTACACTGAACACCTGGTTCCCACTCAGGACTGTGGGGTCTTGGGAGACGCCAGGCAGAGGGTGTCTACGTGACCAGCCCCCAGGAAAACCCCGGTACTGAGTCTCTAATGAACTTCCCTGCAGATGACACTTCAAATGTGCAGCTGGAGGAACGAAGCGTGTCCTGTGTGACTCCACTGGGCGAGGACTCTTGGAAGATTGAGCCTGGTTTCCGCAGGCCTTCCCCCCACGCCCCTCTTCCCTTTGCCGATTTTGCTTTGTATCATCCTGCTGTGATAAAGCTTTGCCATGAATATGACTAGGTGCTGTCCTGTGCGTCCCCCCAGGGAAACCCTGGAGCTAGGGGTGGTTGTGGGGACCCCCCGGCACGGTGTGAAATCTCCAGATATTTTTTTGCATTGGATGACATCTGACATCCTGCTTTCAGGAGGGTGTAATGAGTGGGAGAAGTGGAAGGAACGAAGTTAAGTGCCAGTTGCTAATGAGAGAATGGTTTCAATCCGAGAAGTCAGTGACGGGGTGGTGTCCCCATGCAATCTGATTTTATTTCATGAGCAGGACCCCTCTCTGTTTACACCATCATGGTCCCGGGAGGACACAGACCAACGGCACTCCTGTTGACCCTCTGGGTGGGAGAGATTTTTCTTTCTGCTTTTCTGTTTTCCAATGGGATATCTTGCTCGTTCTAATTTTGAAAAAAATGTTAATACCGAAAAGTATCACGAATAATAAAACAAACATCTATATATGTATCGCTTGGCAATTTGAAAAAAAAAAAATCCATCAGTGGTAAATACTGCGAAGGAGAAAAATCAATGTTCTCACCCAAACAGCAATGTTGGGAAAAAAAGGACAACTTAATTGTTTTGCAAAAAGCACTGCAAGCTAAACTTCACTTGGAAAATAGTCCATGGGGTGGGGCGTGGGCCTGCTCGGAGGAAGCTGCTTCTGGTGGGCAGCTGCCCTCTGGGGCCCGGATGCAGCAGCTGTGTGGGCTCCTGGCCCACCCACACCCACCGAGTCGAATCCCTGGGGAGGGGACTCGATGCCGAGCTTTTATTTATTTATTTTTATTGAGAAATTTTCACACACAGTCCGTACATAGCGTTCAAGCAATGGCTCACAATATCATCACATAGTTGTATATTCATCACCATGATCATTTTTTTAACATTTGCATCATTCCATAAAAAGAAATAAAAATAAAAAATTCAAAATTCATACATCCCATACTCCTTACCCCTCCCTCTCATTGGCCACTAGTATTTCCATCTACCCAGTTTATTTTACCCCTTATCATTTCTTTATTTTTTATCCATGTTTTTTCACTCTCAACGCCGAATTTTCAAAGTTCCCAGGGAGCCGGCTAGGCCTGGGAACCGGGATCCCAGGGTTCCGTGAAACCCCGTTGGCGAAGGCCTTCTCCTCTCTGCCTTGTTTGCACCCTGGTCTGTGCTTCCAGCCTGAGCGTGAGCCTAGTCCTGAGAAGTAGGGCCACCGCATCACCCGGGAGCCACGTGGGAGAGAGGGGAAGACGTGGCACCTGTGCTGGAAGTGGCTGAGGCCACGGCCCGCCATGGCCTGGCAGGTGCAGGGCGCTCTGCAGGGAACCGATCGCCTGTCCCGTGTGGTGTGTCATCATTGGGCTTTCTCGGGCAGGATGAGTGAGTGACCTGCCCGAAGTCACCATCTAGTCATATCTGCAGGCCCCCCTGTTACCACCTCCGGACCCTTGGGGGATGCAAGCCCTGCTCTTGGCCGGGCATCTCAAAGGGTTTGCTCAGGCTTACGGGGCGGGGGGGGCGTGATGGGGGGGTGGCACAGGCCACCACAGCCCCTGTCCCCGACAGGACAGACCACAGACAGGTGGCCATCACAGGAAGCATCTCCTGGGGGTGGCAGTGGTGAGTTGAGTGGTGGAGGGGTGGGCCAGAGCGGCTGTCCCTCTCCTGGGCCTACAAATGACTCCCCACTCCTCCAAACGCTTCTCAGGCCCCACTTCATCTCGGCGGCGGAAAAGCCTGCTCAGAATTCACAGCGGCTCGGGGGCTCATGAATTATGTACGGGCGCTAGATCAATCCGTCAGCACCCTGTCAGGGAAGAATCAAAGGCCCCGGGACCGGCAGCTCTCCCTGTGCGGAGACGCGCTTCCAAGGGCCGCTGCGGAGAGCCCGTCTGCCCGTGCGTCGGTGCAGAGAGGCCCCCGCCCCTCCCAGATGCCCCAGCTCTCTGTTTCCTTGCCAGGAGCACATTTGACAAATGTCTTGAAAGGCAGGGGAGGGGATAACAACAAAAAGCCTCGGCCCACGGTTTTTGAGCACATTCCAGGATGTTCCATGTTAATAATTGATGCCAGCACCACGTTTGTCTTGAGAAGGTCACCTTGGGTGCGGGACGGTCTTGGCCACAACCTCACAAGCTTTGCTGTGCATGGAGCCCCGGCCCCGTGGCGCGGACGAGACGGCCCCTACCTGTTCCCGTTCCAGGCAATCAGAGCCAGGACAGGGTGGCAGCCGGTCTCATTCCTGAAAAAGGATGCTCTGCTTTGCTCTGTGCGGGCTTTGTCCCACACTCTAGTTTCCTAGACTGCTGAAAGCAGATACGTGTTGGCTTAATAGTGGGAATTTATTACTTACAGTTTTGAGGCTGAGAAGAATGTCCAAATCAAGGCATCATTGAGGCGATGCTGTCTTTCCAGACTGGCTGCTGCTGGTCCTCGGCTCCTCTGCCGTGTGGCAAGGCACATGGCAGTGTCTGCTGGTCTCTCCCTTTCTTCTGGGTTTCAGTGCATTCAGCATCTTTCTCCTGTGGCTCTCCTCTCCCTCTCTGTATTCATCCTCCTTATAAAGGACTCGAGTAATAGGATTAAGACCCAACCTGAATGGGGGGAGGGGGCACACCTTAACTGAAGTTGCCTCATCAAAAGTTCCTGCTCACGATTGGGTTCACACTCATAGAAATGGATTACGTTTAAGAACATGGCTTTCCGGGATAATACAGCTTTGAACCACCACACCCCAAAAGAGCCATGTCACTGGAGGAGAGCCGGAGAAGGGGAGGCAATGCCAAAGGGAGTGGGGGGTGGGGTGGACGGGACCACTGCCTGTTGGGAGAGGCTTGGACCAAACGGGCAGGGTGGAGACATAGCAGGAGGTACCATGGGATGGGTCCTGGCCTGACGGCTCCTGTCACCTTCTCATCCCAGGGTATGGCTGGGCCTGAACCCCCGCTGGGTCAGAGCCCCAGGCCCCCTGCTAGAGCACCTCTGGGAATTGCTCCCTCTTGGCTTCCTATGGTAGCCGCTGTCCCGGGTCTCAGCTGCTGCATATTGGATGGGATGTCACGGTTCCCCTTTCAGAGATGAGGAAAGTGAGACTCAGAGTGGAGTGGCCTTCCCAAGGCCCCACAGCCAGGGTGTGACCAGTGGGGCCTGGAGCAGCATCCAGACAACTTGGCCAGTCTGCCTTCCCTCCCCCCAGCTTCCAGCCTGTGCTGGGCTCCTTGGCACCCAGCTGTGTGGGGCACCAGCTGAGACGCTTTTTCTAGCTCCCCCCACCCAAGCCTCATCTCCGCGCTCCCCTGGCCTCCACCCACGTTCTCCAGGCCGCCCCACCCCGGCCTCCTTGTAGTTCACAGTTCTTAGCCTACCGCACATTAGGATCCCCAACCATGGAAATTCAGATTTAATTTGAATGGGGGCAGTGGGGGAGGCAAATATTGTAATTATTAAAGCTCCCTGTGTGATTCTGGTGTTCTCCTAGGACCAGAACACTCCCTCCTGCTCCGGCCGCTCCCTGTGCCCACCCTTGCCCCCAGCCTAGTTTCCCACTGGTTTTCGTCCTGACCACTGCTCACTACCTCCGAAAGGCTGCCCTGACCTCTCTGACTAGATCTGCACTCCCTGTTAAATAAAAAAGTACTATTCTTCACTGGGCTCAGACTGCCTGGAATTTTGCTTTATGTCAGTCTTTATGTAGCAGATACAATGCCTTAAGCTGCAAGTGATAGAATATCCAGGGAAAAGGGCTTGGGGCTTATTTTTCTCATATAATAAGAAACTCAGGGTTGATTCAGAGGCTCAATAAGAGCAGTAAGGAGCTAGCATTCTCCCATTTTCCCACTTTCCCCATTGCCATACCCAGCATGCCGGCAGGACGTCACCACAAGGTAACAAGATGGCTGCAACAGCTCCGAGAATCGTATGTTCCCATAATTAGGTCCAGTTAAAGAGGCAAAGTTTTTCCAGAGGCTCCCAACACACCTCTCTTCAGATTTTATTTGTCAGAACTGAGCCGCCTGCCCATTCCTACATGCAAGGAAAACTGGGGGAGTAGGTATTTGGCATTTTCAGTCTCCATTATGGGAGACAGATTCTGAAAACAAGGAAGTAGAGGGAGGCCAGTGTCTCATCAGTGGGCAATTGAAAGTGCCCAGCCTCTTTGGCTGCAATGTCCACTCCATTAGGGAAGGGACTACAGTGAAATTCGCACACCTTTATAACCCTTGTGCCTAGCAAGGACCTGGCATGTGGTAGGTGCTCACCACATGGGGGTTGGATTATCTTCCCAGCACACATCTGATTCTCCAACCAGCCTTGAACTCCAAGCAGGCTTGATGCCCGCCCTCCTCCTGTAGAGGCCGCCTGCGCACAGGAGGGATTTTTGCTTCTTGTTCCTGGGCAGGTTGTGCTGTGACCGGGCAGCAAAGGGTGCCAACTCCAGATGAACTCTTAAGGATTTGTGATTCTGACCCATACTGCCATCTCTCCTGCATCAGTCAGGCTTATTCTGTTGTAAGCAACAGAGAGCAGCTCTGGCTAATTTCAGGAAAAAAATAAAGAAGAATTTATGGAAGGATATGGTGCTCCCAGAATCAAGAGCAAAGCTTGTGTGTGTTTGTGTGTGTGTGTGTGTGTGTACAAGTGTAGTTCAGTAGTGGAATTCTCACCTGCTATGTGGGAGATCCGGGTTTGATTCCCAGCCCATGCACTTCCCCAAAACAAACAAACAAGCAAATAAAAGAAAGAAAAAACAAACAAAAATTCCACAAATGGTGCTGCAATAATGGGATACTTACATAGAAAAAGAATGAAATGTGACCCCTGCCATATAGCATGCAAAAAAAAAAAAAAGAAAGAAAGAAAGAAAGCAAAGCTGAAGAATCTGGTGGTGCAATGGGAGGTTGGGAGGTAGCTCCCGGGGGCTGCACGCAGGTGCAAGGCCAGGCTCATGTTGGCTCAGCCTTTGGGTCAGTCAGCTCAGGAGATGACATTCAGGGGAGCTGGTACCCCAATGGATGGAACAGAGCTCTTGTCTGTTGCTTGGCCAGGGGACAGGAGGCTTCTCCAGTGACAGTTCTCAGATAGCATATATGTGTCTGGGCAGAGGTGGAGAGGGTTCCCAAGCAACATCAGCGTGCTGCTTCCAGAATAAGGCAGGAGGGATGCCGAGCCAGCAAAAACAACAGGCCCCAAGCAGAGAGAGGACAAGCAGGGCTTGGAAGCCCAACTGCTCCAGAGTCTGAACTAGGGCCACCTGCTGGGTGCACCTGAGGCCCGAGGAGCTCTGTAAACCACCGTTTGGACTAGAACTATTCATTGGAACTCTATCCCCACTGCCTCTGCCTGCTGAAAGAAAATTGAGAAACTTTACTTCCTCTGCACACCTGAGGTTGACTGAATGAAGTGGCAAGCTGGAGTTTCTAATTTGATAGACTTGATCTGATCCAACAATTTAAACAGTTGCTTTAGGCAAACACTCGGTCCTTCTGCGTTCCAGACCCTCACGTGCTCCTCCCCAACATGACGGCTTGTGGTTTAGGTGACACGGTGCTCGCGGAGGAGAGAGGTCCACAGGCACACGGTGCTCTGGGTGCTGGCTGCTGCCTGCTGGGACATGGCCGCCCAGGAGGACCCAGGACTGAGTGTTACTTGCACGGCTGCAGAGAAGGACCCAGCTGGTTCCTCTTGGCTGGGCTCAGGGGTGCCTTCTGACCAGCCTGCCCTCCTTCCCCAGCTCCCTCTGCATCTCCCCCATCTTCTCCACGTGGTTCCTGGCCTCCATGAAGCACTGCAGCTTCTGCTGCGAGGTCCTCTTCTCCTTTGCCATGTGGACTGTTTCGGTTTGTTAAAGCTGCAGGGATGCAATATACCAGAAATGGGTTGGCTTTTGCAATGGGGATTTATTAGCTTACAAATTTACTGTTCTAAGTCCATGAAAATGTTCAGATTAAGACATCAAGAAGATGATGCCTTCTCTGAAGAAAGGCTGTTGGCCTCCAGGGTTTCTTTGTCAGATGATAAGGCACATGGTTGCACAAAGCACATGGCTGGCATCTGCTGGTCCTTGGCTCCCAGGTTTCATTGGTTTCAGCTTCTGGTTCCAGAGGTTTCCACTCTGAGCTTCTGTGGGTCCTCTCTAAGCTTCTACAGGACTTTCCTCTTCGAGCTCTCTGGGCTTTTTCTCTCTTTTTTCCTCTCACATAGGACTCTAGTAAAAGGATCAAGACTCACCTTGAATGGAATGGGTCACATCTGAACTGAAACAACCTAACTAAAAGGCCCCACCCACAATAGGTCTGCACCCACAGGAATGGATTAAAAGAACATGGCCTTTTCTGGGGTACACAACAGACTCAAACCACCACATGGACCCCACAGACCTTCAGCCAGCTACCCCTGGGAACATGCAGATCTCTGCATCCCATCTGGCCCATGGTGGGAGCAGCAGGTGACGGACAGAGATCATTTCAGCCCTTCCCAACCTCACCACGCTGCTGAGTTTCTTCTGATGTGGCCACTCCCAGGTTTTCAGGGAGTCGATGTCCTTCCAGAACCCCACATGTGAATCTGGACAAAAGCCTTCCTGTTCTTAGTGCTCCCCTCAACCTACAAAACCCCTCATCCCCTGGGATAGAGCCCAGAGAGAGACATCGGGACACAGGTGGCCCACCTTCTACCTCTCCTCTGCTCTCTCACCTCCTCCCTCTCCCTGTCTACCTAGAACTTCCCTTAGTTTGCCTGGGTAGGAAGGGGTGGGATTCAGGCTTTCTGCATCCTCTCTAACAATGGGAGACAGAGCAGATATAGATTAGCAATGCCTGCCATGGACAGGGCAGTGAGGAGGGAAGTCTGTGTGCTAATATTTTTGCTGCCTGGTGCTTATTCATTTCTGGTTCTGAGACATGTCTGGTCATGTCTAGCAAATTTCTGGGTGGGACTGAGGAGCCTCCTGGGAGAGAACTCAGTCTGAAAGAGTAGAATGGCAGGTGCCTCATCCTGAGTTAGACCATTTCTTGTGTTTATCTTCAGGCTTAATTCCTCAGAGGTTCATCCTGATGTCCAGAGAATAGGGAGCAAATCTGGGAAAACAGAGAGAGTGGTTTCATTAGAAGCTCTGAAAGATCTCAAGTGACCAGGGCTCTTCCTCTAAGTCTCCCTGACAGAAGGTAAAGACCTGAGCGTAATTCCAGAGGGCCAGCAGGTGTATCTGAGGTAGAAGCAGGCCTTGTAGGAATGGCAGGAGCAGACATGCAGCACCTAGAAGTGACAGTGGCTGGTGACACACAGTCCTGGAGGACCTGGGGCAGGAGGAATCTCTACAGGGAGTTGGGAATCTCCACTGGCAGCAAGGAGCCAAGAAAATAAAGCTGGGTTGGCATTAGTGCCCCTGGCTGGTGGAGCCTGGAGAAATGTCCTTCATATGAAAGATATCAAGGCACAGAGGAGCAAAGTAACTGGGTCATAAGGAAGCACCAAGCCAAGATTTAAACTGGTGCCTGTCTATGGCCTTGACTCTGGCCTCCAGGGCGTCAGAGTCCAGCTTTAGTCTTGCCTGTGACCCGATTTCAACAATCTGTCCAAGTCGGGGTCAGGTATCCTGAATGGGGGATTTTAAAGTTTGTGGGTACCTAGAGGTGAGTCATGCACATGAGAAACAGTAAAGGAACTGGATGTGGGACCTCGGGATTCATGGACTAGGTCAGGCAGACAGTGAGTGGTGAAGACTTCAAAGAGACCCCAGGAGATCCTAAGGACTGCTATGACTGAGGGGTACAAAAGAGGAGGGCCCAGGGATGGCAGTGCTTGGCTGGGCTGCTCCGGCTGGAGGAGACAATCAGCAGGAGACGCCATTGATAGCTACAAACGTAGTAGACTTGGAAAATCCCAACATGCTTTTTCGATGGTGATTCTCTACCAGACCCCAAGATGGTCCATCTCCCTTTTGTTGGAAATATGATTAACCTTTATTTTTACTCACTTCTTTTGATGCAGCTCCTCTTTGCGCCTTGCCAAGGTTAACAGTTTCAGCGTTTGGCTCTTCTAAAGGAGACCTATACAGTGTTGGTTTTCAGACATGGTGTTCGCTCCCACCAGCAAAGCCATCCATCATTTCATGCAAACCGCTTGCCTCCTAAAGGCCACATTATGAGAAGATGCCAATAAGTGTATTTACATTTGCCTGCTCCATCAGGGCAGCCACGCAGAAACATCTGCTGAATCTGGAGTTTCATTCAACATCCTCGTCTGTTCCTCGATCCTTCTGTATTGATTGTAGATTGAGTCCATTTTCAGTAACCAATTGCTAATGGGTTGGTGGGTACTTTTTTTTTCTTTTAATTTTCTGTATCAGGTTTAATTAAACCAAGGTGTGCCTGACCCTGTCAAATTATATAAAATCAGGTCTCTTTGCTGCATGTGGGTAAACATCAGCATAAATTATTGATTAATCTTCATCCAGACTAATCTATCAATGAATTTCTCTGGCTGGGGTGGACCTGGGGAGCCCTTAGATGTTTCAATGCAAACAACGTTTGAAAGCTCCATTTCAAAGTGATCTGAGACTCATTCCACAGCAGTTGCTTCAGCAGCCAGTGGAGGGGGTGTGGAAGGGGGATGCCCTTGAATTCTTCAAGTGCAGCCATTCACTTTGCCCCCAGCTCGATAATACCTACCACCAGTACCTTGTGGTGTCAAGGATACTGAACTCCATCTGGGCCCTGAAATTGGGGAGAAATGAGGAGAGCACATAGCTCAATAGGGGAGGGGGCAAGAGTGGACATATATACAGGAGATGCAGGTATAATTTGGCAGGTACTATGATAGAGGTATACTTGGAGAAATATTGTAATTGTACAGAGGTCCAAACCGAATTGAAGATTTCAGTGACAGCTTTATGTTGAGAAGCTTTCAACTACTTGAAAAGCACAATTTGCTAAAACTGTCATATGAAAGGAAATACCTATTAAACTAGTTGAATTCAAATTTAAAAACATCTGACAAAGACAATTACAGGCCCAGATGTCTTCAATGGTAAAATCAACCAAACATGAAAGGAAGAAATAAACCCAACTGTAAACAAAATATCCCAGAGAGTACAGAAAGAAGAGACGCTTCCCCACTTATTAAATGAAGCTAGCTGTTTCAGTTTGTTAATGCTGCAGAATGCAATATATGAGAATTGGGTTGGTGTGCTGGTTTGAAGAGCCATGTTTTAACACTGATTCCATCTTGTGGAGGCAGCCATTCTTAAAATCCTGGTAGAATAGTGTGGGTTGGAATCCTTTGATTAGATTATCTCCATGGAGATGGGACACACCCAATTGTGGGTATTAACTTTGATGGGATGGAGATATGACTCCACCCATTCCAGGTGGGTCTTGATTAGCTTACTGGAAGAAGAGGAATCATTTTGGAGAAAGAGCCAAAAATAACCAAAACAACAGAGCCTACAGGAACAACAGAAGCTTCAGAGCCAACAGAAACTTCACAGAAGAGCTGACACAGGTGAGGACATGTGGAGAACAGATACGGATGTTAGGAGATGCTTGTAGCCCAGCAGATGTTGCCATGAGATGTTAAGCAAATCAGAACCTGGAGAGAGCCAAGCGAAGCCAAGAGATGAAACCAGCCTTGGAGAAGTGAGGAATCTCCACAGGAACAGAGGCTGAAAGCAACGGAGCCCAGGAGCAAGGGACCAGGAGATGCCAGCCAGGTACCTTCCCAGCTGACAGAGGTGTTCCTCACCCATCGGCTTTTCTTGTGTGAAGGTAACCTCTTCTTAGGGCCTTGACTTGGACACTTTCACTTTCTTGGAACTGTAAACTTGTGACTTATTAAATCCTCCTTTTGAAAAAGCCATTCCAGTTCTGGTACATTGCATTCTGGCAGCTGGCAAACTAACACAGTTGGCTTGTATAAAGGGGATTTATAAGTTACAATGTTACAATTCTAAGGTCATAAAAATGTCCAAGCTAAGGCATCCAGAAAAAGATACCTTGACTCAAGAAAGGCTGATGGCATCCAGAACACCTCTGTCAGCTAGAAAGGCATGTGGCTGGTGTCTGCTGGTCCTTTGGCTTCTTGTTTCAAATAGCCACCCCAGAAGTGTTTTCTTTCTGCATCTGGAAGTGTCTCTGTCTGTGTTGGCTCTGGTTTCTACCTAGTTTCTATTGGCTCTTTCAGCTCCTGGCATCTCCTGAGGCTTCTGAATTTCTAAACATCTGTGTCTGCATCTGCATCTGAGGTTTTCCAAAATTTTTCCTCTTTTAAAAGACTCCAGCAAACTAATCAAGACCCACTTTAAACGGACAGGGTCACATCTCCATCTAATCAAAAGGTCACACCCACAATTGGGTTTGTCACATCTCTATGAAATAATTTAATCAATGGTTTCCACCCTAAGCAATAGGTCTTCCCCCACAAGATTGGATTAGGAAAAGAACATGGCTTTTCTAGGGTTCTTAACAGTTTTATAAACTAGCATACTAGCATAATCTTAATATTAAATCCCAACATGGACATTATAATGAAGGAAAATTTTGGATCAAGCTTCCTCATGAAAATAGATGCAAAAGTCCTCAAAAAATATTAGAATATCAAATAGGGTAGTGTATAAAAAGAATAATACATCATAACCAAGTGGGATTTATTTCAAGAATGCAAGATTGGCTTAACATTCAAAAAATCAGTCATAATATAAAAAAAGAACAATCACATGATCATCTCCATAGATGCAGAAATATTATTTGATAGAATTCAATACCATTAATGAAAAAAAAACTCTTAGAAAACTAGAAACAAAAAATAATTTCCTTAACTCGATAAAAGAGATCCACTAAAAATCGACAGCAAACATCATTCTTAATGGTATCTTACGAAAACTCCCTTACCCACTCCCATCTTGAGATTGGAAATGAAACAAGGATTCCCACTAACATCCCTTTTATTCTATATTATGGTGGCAGTTCTAGCCACTGCAATAAGGGAATAATAATAAGAGACATAAGAATTGAAAGAAAAAATAAAATTGTTATTCATAGATGATATAATTGTGTACTTGGAAACTCAATAAAATCTGCAAACTACTAGAATTAAAAGGTGAATTTAGGAAGATGGCAAAATAAGATGGGTTGAGTTCGACCCTGTTCCATGGAACACGAGAGAAGGGACAGAAAAACGACCAGGACTGCAGTTCCAGGGTGCAAGTTACCAGAGAAGTTGTTCTACATTATATAATCAGGATGGAAAAGTAGAGAAATTGAGATGGAGAGAATGGGTGAGTTGGCTTGGGCATGACCCCACCGGGGACAAATGTCAGCGCATGGGGAAAGTGTGGGTCCAAAGGAGTGGACCATCCCTCCACTCCAGCCTACCCCAGCAGCTAGCTTGGGAGATCTTTCCACACAGCTTCTGCAGCCGGGAGCTCCCGTGGGGAACCTGGAAGAGTGACCAGCTGCTGGGCATCACGAACAGCCACCCCTGTGGGTTCCATGAACAGCCGCCCCACCCCACACTTAGACCAGCTGCCCCACTGTGTGCCAGGACCAGTGGCCTGACATTTCTGGGCTGGCTGTGGGCAGGGGCAGCTTAAATACCCAGCCCCAAAGCCCAAGGTCATCCCAAGCGGGAGCCTGGGAGTCATCAGTCTCAACGGGCCCATAAGTGGAGTCTCCACCTTGGTGCACACTGCTCACCCCCCAGCTCTGGGTTTGGCAGTTCTTGGTGCCCATTGGGATCAGTGGCCCTGGCTGGAATTACACCAAGACTCCATCTTGCTCAGCTGCAGTTGGAGAGAGGCAGGCCTGAGGGGAAGAGGTGGCTCTAGAGTACCATCCTTTGGGAAGCCTCAAGCACAGTTGCATTCCCTCCATGAGATCTAGGCCTTGATTTGGTGAGGAATTGCAGACAAACCAAATGTGAAAGGGGACCTTTGATGCAAACCTAAGCAAATACAAAACCTTATATAAGTGAAGGAAACTGACTTGTAAAACAATATTATCAAGATAATCAAATGTCCCGAATGCAACAGAAAATCACAAAGACATGAAGATTTAGCCAGATGTGGCCAGGCAAATGACCAAATTAAAACATTGGAGGATGCTCCCCCACCCCCGACTACGTGGGACATGACTCCCAGGGGTGTAAATCTCCTTGGCAGTGTGGGACAGAAATCCCAGGATGAGCTGGGATCTGGTATCAAGGGATTGAAAACCAAAAGGGAGAAGAGAGAAATGAGACAAGATAAAATTTCAGTGGCTGAGAGACTTCAAACAGAGTTGAGAGGTTATCCTGGAGGTTATTCTTATGTATTATATAACTATCCCTTTTTAGTTAATGGTGTATTGGAGTGGCTGGAGGAAAGTACCTGAAACTGTTGAACCATGTTCCAGTAGTCTTGTTCTTAAAATGATTGTATAAAGATATAACTTTTACAATGTGACTGTGTGGTTGTGAAAACCTTGTGTCTGATGCTCTTTTTATCCAGGATATGGACAGATGAGTCAAAAAAAATGGATTAAAAAAAAATAATGGACCTTAAGGTCCATTCATGTTGTTACATATTTCATTTCACTCTTCCCCCTTTTGGACAAAGGGTAAAATAAATTGGGTAGATGAAAATACTAGTGGTCAATGAGAGGGAGGGGTAAGGGGTATGGTATGTATGCATTTTTTCTTTTTATTTCCTTTTCTGGAATGATGCAAATATTCTAAAAAGTGATCATGGTGGTGAATACACAACTATGTGATGATATTGTGAGCCACTGACTACACTGTGTATGGAATATATGTGTGTGAAGATTTCTCAATAAAAATATTTTTAAAAAAGAACTGCTTTTAGAGTAATAACTTTGAATGTTAACAAACTAAACTCACCAATTATAAGATACAGATTGGCAGAATGGATTAAAAAACATGATCCAGCTATAAGCTGCTTACAAGAGACTCGTCTTAGACCCAAGGGCATAACGGATTGAAAATGAAAGGGTGGGAAAAACTCTTTTATGCAAGCTATAACTGAAAGAAGGCAGGAGTAGCTATTTTAATATCAGATAAAATATATATATATATATTTTAATTTTTTATTAATTAAAAAAATTACAAGAAACACAAACATTCCCAACACATACACTCAGCAATTCACAATATCATCACATAGTTGCATATTCATCATCATGATCATTTCCCAGAACATTAGCATCAATTCAGAGAAAGAAATAAAAAGACAACAGAAAAATATAACAAACAGGAAAAAAAAATTTCACAGGCCATACCCCTTACTGATCCCTTTCATTGATCACTAGCATTTCAAACTAAATCTATTTTAACATTTCTTCCCCCTATTATTTATTTTTATTCCATATGTTCCTCTCATCTGTTGACAAGGTAGATAAAAGGAGCATCAGACACAAGGTTTTCACAATCCCACAGTCTCATTGTGAAAGCTATATCATTGTTTAATCATCATCAAGAAACATGGCTACTGGAACACAGCTCTACATTTTCAGGCAGTTCCCTCCAGCCTCTCTGCTACATCTTGAACAACAAGGGGATATCTACTTAATGCATAAGAATAACCTCCAGGATAACCTCTCACTCTGTTTGGAATCTCTCAGCCGTTGACACTTTGTCTCATTTCACTCTTCCCCCTTTTGGTCAAGAAGGTTTTCTCAATCCGTTGATGCTGAATCTCAGCTCATTCTGGGATTTCTGTCCCATGCTGCCAGGAAGATCCACACCCCTGGAGGTCATGTCCCACATAGACAGGGGGAGGGTGGTGAGTCTGCTTGCTGTGTTGGCTGGAGAGAAAGGCCACATCTGAGCAACAAAAGAGGTTCTCTTGGGGGTGACTCTTAGGCTTAATTTTAAGTAGGCTTGACCTATCCCCTGTGGGGTTAAGTTTCATATGAACAAACCCCAAGACTGGGGCCTCAGCCTACAGCTTTGGTTGTCCACACTGCTTGTGAGAATATCAAGAATTCAACTTGGGGAAGTTGAGTTTTCCCCCGTTCTCACCATTCCCCGAAGGGGACTTTGCAAATACTTTTCCACTCACTGATCAAATCACTCTGGGATTCATCAGGGCATCACCTGGACAAACCAACAAAATCTCATGTCCTATACAAAGTTCCATGTACT
>PVIY010041347.1:0-21708 GCA_004026745.1 Myrmecophaga tridactyla
GTTCTTTTGTTAAGTTTTTTAATTAATAAAAAGTTTAAAAAAAAAAAAATAGGCCATGCCCTCGATCATGAGGCTTCCTCTTGTGAAGCTTATGTATGTAGCAGAGAAGCTTAGACTACCTATAGGGATGCCTAAGAGTTATTTCTGGAGGACCTCTGTTGTTGCTCAGATGTGGCCTCAGTCTCTCTAAGCCCAACTCTGCAAGTGAAATCATTGTCTTCTTTGCTACATGGGACATAACATCCAGGGGTGAAAGTCTCCCTGGCAACATGGGAACAGACTCCCAGGGATGAATCCAGACCTGGCACAATTACATCCTGACCAAAAGGGGGAAAGGAAGTGTAATTAATAAAGTATGAGTGGCAGAGAGAGTTCAAATAGAGTTGAGAGGCTACTCTGGAGGTTGCTCTTATACAAGCTTCAGGTAGACCTTGCTACCTATCATAACCTGCCCATCAGCCAATCCTAAAGAACACCTAGGGTAATATATAAGTTTCCACAAGAGTTCCATGCACTAGAACCCTACCAGAAACCTACAACCTCACAGATGGGTGCCTGGTCCAGATAATTCCTGGAACCTAGCTCAGCCTCTCCAGAACATCAGATAGTTTCATCTCCCTACCCCATATTAGGGACAGACACTTCCCATATCAAAAATTTAGAACTGCCATGGCCCAAACAACCCCAAAGAGAGGTATGGAAAGATCAAAGGTGATGGTGGAATTATACATAGAAGATAGGACTTAACAAATGAATATGAATGCTGAATCATTAAATTGTTATCTCTTTTAGTCTCCAGTATTTTAGAGCAGTAGAATTAATAACTTAAATTGTGAAATTGTAACCCCTGTCAAAGTCTGAAATGTGTTCTACTACTAATTGTGGTGCTGTGCTTTGAAATTTATAGCTTTTTTTGTGTATATGTTATTGTTCACAAAAAAAGAAGGAAAAAAAAGTCAATTGTGATGATAAAAAAGTATTTAATCCCTCTAGCCTTGTATATTCTGGAGCAGCTAGAAGGAAATACATGAGAGGATCTATGGTAGCCCATGACAAACTCTGGGATGTATCCTGTAAGCACTTTTTGAAGAGTGCTTTGAAAACTATTGCTTTTTTATTTCTTTGCTTTGTATATATGTTATATTATACAATAAAAAAAGTTAAAAAAAAAAAAGATATTCAATGGCTTTCTACCACTTTTGATAAAATGTAGAACCTTAACATAATTTTGTTTTTGTTTTTAACATGGGCAAGCACCGGGAATCGAACCCGGGTCTCGGGCATGACAGGCAAGAACTTTGCCTGCTGAGCCACCGTGGCCTGCCCTTAACATAGTTTCTAAGGCTGTTCATGATTAGATCTCTGCATAGTTCTCCAAATTCATCTCCCGCTACTCTGTCCCTCACTCCCTATGCTCCACTTACCTGGGTCTTCTCTAAGTTCCTAGAAGTACTATGCTCTCCAGCTTCACGGTCTTGGGTGTGTTGTTTTCCTGGGCCTGAAACTCTCTTTGCCTGACCACTCCCTTCCTAGCCCCCTTCAAATCTCATTTTCAAAATCTCTTTCTTAGGAAAGTCTTCCATTACTGCCTCAATAGGTGAGAGTCCCATGTCATAAATTCTCACAGTACTCTTACTGTACCTTCAACTCTATCACAATGGTAGTGAAACACTCACTTATGGAAGTGTTTAATGTCTACTTCTCCCACTAATCTGTAGGCTTCATAAGAGAATTGCATTGATCCTGTCACTACCATATCCTCAGGTCCTGGCACACAGAAGGCATTTAATAAATACTTGTTGAATGCTGAATGAATGTTAAGAGAGAGGAATACATATGAGGACTACTAGAAAGTACTGTAAGGCCTATGAATATTGACCATAATGATTATATAGAGATGCTATCCTCAAGGTTGTATAATATTACCAGTTGAGATCACTAATCCAGGACAGAAAAGTTTAGACTGACCTTTGGCTGCGTTTTGACGGGCACAATTTAAAAAAAAATTTTTTTCTCTTTGTAGATCTTTTAGGCTTTCACATTGCCTTGCAAGCAGCAGGTACTCAATAGCTATTTGCTAAATAAGTTAATTATCACACACTGGAAAATTAAAACACTGTATTCAGGGCACAAAGTGTGTTTAACACAGTTGCTTTGGTTTCTCTTCCTGGACCACATCTTGCTCAATTTTACTCTGTTGCCTTTTATTTCTCCCTTCCAATTAATTTGGTTGTAATTATTAATGATCATGTAATTTGTCAGAAGCTGTCATATGGTATATATAATAATTTTTTTTTGGTTACTCAGTTTCTTACAAGTACTGTATCTTTTCCAGTATTAATTTGGAGGTGGGGAATGAGATAGGGACATCATCATCCCTGATTGAATCAAGGCTGAAAAAGGTTGAAATAAAATGTGGGTCTCTATAAAGTATCCGCTCCTTTTTAGAACACCATGAGAAGGATTCAGACTGAATGGCAGAATTAAAGTTAATTTCATAATTTTATAGCATGGAATCTAGTTTGGCTATTTGTTCGAAAAAAATTAGAAAATATAACCATAATGAGAAATAAAAGGAAAAATACAAAAATTATGAAGTCTAATTTACAAGAAATTCGGATATTTATAAGGTGTTAAAATTCAAAGTTCTTTCAAGAATTGCAGCCTACAGAATCATCAATGACATCATCAGAAACATATCTCCTGCAACCTGTATAACAAAACAAGTCCTTAGGTACCTTTGTTCCCATGTCTTCCCTTTCTTTTGTTATTTCCTTTTTCATCATCTCTTTCTCAAAGGCCCTTTTCTCTTGTTGAGATGCCAGTTCTTTTTCAAGTCGCTCTGCTTGCCTCTCCAGTTCATTCTTTAACTGCTCACACTGAATTAAAGCCTGCCAGCATAAGAGAGAGAAAAATGGGAGCTTAGAATTTGGAAAAATTATAAGTTTTACTTAAAATAGTTAAAACTCACCATAAAATCCATTAGAATAATTTTATATTTGTTGACCAATTCCACTTACTGGTCTAAAAGAGTATTTCAAAGTTACATGTATTCACATCTCAATTTTCATAATTAAGGCTACAGTAAATTCATAAATTAAGAAAATTTAGGTAATAGATCTTGATGAGAGCCACATATGAGCTAAAATCTTGAAAAAGGTGATCAACAAAACCAAGTGTTCTAGCATTTTCAATAATACATATTGTTTATACTATATAATTATATAAGTATACAATTTAATAGATTTTTATTTGCTCATGACTGAAAATTACTTTAATACTTTAAATGATGGACAGATAAAAAATTTAAAAGTGAGATGTTAAATTTGTCATACATACAGGTATTATTGGTTAATATTAGATAAGTCTAACTATAACTCAGACGAGATTTAGTTCACTCCCTTCACATTATTAACTAATGTAAAACTAGGTAATAATCAAAAGTTAAGGTAAAGAAAGATTCAAAACAACATTCACTACTTAGTTAGATGAAGTGAGACTTGTAATCTTGCATTTCAGGTAATTCAAACTTTTATAATTGCAACTACATGATGATACTGTGGGCCAGTGATTGTATACTTCAGAACATTTGTATGGTATGTGAATATAGCTCAATAAAACTGCATTTAAAAAAAAGTTTATAATTGACTCTGAGCTTAAATTTTCCACTCTGCATTTCCAGAATTAAAAACTCTCCAACTTCTTTTCAGCTACATTCATGATATCTTTATGCACAATATCTAAGAATGAAATGTGATTTCAAAATCCCGGTAAAATTAAGGTATTTAACATGGAAAATCTGAGACATCCTATGGGTATCTTAGTTTCATTTCAACTGGTTCTTACCTACAATCTGCACCTCACACAACCTTCCTTTCCCCTGAGTTGGTAGGGAAAAGCCCACGTCTCTTATGGTTTATGCGCTGTGTGATCACATTGGTGGTCACATTGCATGTTAACGGAGACAGAATGGTCTCAGCAAGCGTTCTAAGTCTTACATGTGGATATGTTTCCCTCCGGTGAAAGCTATAATAAATACAGACAAAATATATCTAGAATACATGAATTTTCCTCTCTTCATGTGAAAAACATTAAACCCCAGTTTCTTTCAAACTCTTCTGGAAAGTTTCCATTCTCCTATGCATAAAGTATGAGGGTAAAGTTCACTTGTCTCAGATTAAATGATGAGCAAATACAGTCATGACTAAAAATGATTCTCCTATGACGCTAGACTAAATCCAACCTGCTGAAATGCCTAGAAAAGAAAAATTCTAATTAGAATTTAAGAAAGTAAAAAAGCACATATTTTTCTATTATTTAAGTCCTCAGAACTTGAAATATTATGAATTAGTGATTACTGTGCTTCAGAATGCAATTGCTTGTCTGAAAAATATTTTATATGAACCTATATGAACCTAATAAAAATGTTTATAACTTTGGTATAATGAATACCACTGGTATGAACGAATAAAGTGATTATTGAATATAAACCAATATATATCCAATCAAAAGGATTTCAACTGAACAAAAATCCAGGAATCAGAATCACTAAGTATAGCAACAATAGAATGGACTATTGAAGATCTGAAGATCAGGAAGTCTAACATGAGGAGCAACTAAAGAATCAATTCCAAGCATTCAATCAATTCAAGAACAAGGAACAGTACTGATCTTGGCAGGACAAGAGGCCATGTTAAGGCCATGTTAACAACATGCCAAGTTAAGATGGTATAGCAAAAACACACAAAAAAGAAGTTGTAAATCACTTAAAGAAACCATTGCTAAAGCCCTGGCTTTGTGGAGTGTCTTCTCTGTATTGGGACTGGTCACCACCAATGCATAATGATGAATAAGTATAAAAGAACTAATGAAACTGAATAAAAATTTTAGGTTAATAACTAGATTTTAATATATATGCCTGGTCACCATGAAGAAAATATTAAGGCACAATAACACTTGAAAATAGGACAGTGATTTAATCTTTCCAGACATATTTCTCTTATAATGAACCTCACATACAAGAATATTTGGATCTATCAAACAGATATTTATACACTTTTCATTAAAGCTTTTTATTTAACTCTAGGGCTCCCTCTCCTAGTTTTCAGAATTCCAAGTGATTTGGTATCCCTGCGTGTACTCATCTAACTATTCAATAAAGGCGTAACTGAATTCTCAAAGGTTAGATCAGTAACTGGTCAATTTTAATTAACTGATAGATTGTCACACCTGAGAAGTCAATTTGGAGCCTGGAGCTGCCATTTCTCCTGGTAGTTCCCAGAATGTATGTGATGGCTTTTTCCCTTCCCTGAATGTAACCCCTTTTCTTCCTCAAAATGGCTGTAGATCTTGGAGAAGGAGTCATATAAATTATACTTTCTCCCCACTTAGCAAACTCAATCCTGGAGGGACCTTTTCCCTTCTGGGAAATTTCTTTACTTATGGCTGTTCTATGCTGGCCACATTAACACTTTCTTCATAAATTATTGGACTTGATATTTCTAGTCCTAGTTTTGTTAAACCAAAGGATATACATTACTATCTTAATGGGGTCAAAAAATCTTCCAAAACAAAATATAAATCAATTTCATTCTATTTTAAAATAGGTAAACTATTTTAGAACATAAAGTTCCTCCCAAGTGCTAGGGTTAGGTTCCCAGAAACCCATGTGATAGGATTCTTCATGACTATGGAATTAAAGATCATGTAAGAAACATAAGGTTCACACTTAGGAATATGAACTTAAAAACATATGAACATAAAAGTCGGGTTCTGTGAAAAAAACACAACATATGAACATGTTTTAACTTTTATGAAACAAAGCCTTCACAATAAAAATAATTATCAATATGTTTAAGGATTCAACTTATGAATAATGCAAACTATTTATTTAAATTTATAATCTTTTGCTTAGTATTTTTTATTCCTGTGCTTGCATTCAATGCTCAATGACTCACTGATTTTTTTTTTTAACTTTAGGTTTCCAATTCAGATCCCACTGTAATTCAAGAAACAGAATAATGTGGATGGTTGAAAAGGAAAAGAAAAGTTGTGGGTAACATTTATTCAAGCTACTGAGCTGGCTTTATATTTTGTTTTTTAGTCTTTCTTTAGAGGGTTCTCTCCCTATAGATATGCTTATGCTAACTTCCTACATTCAGGCCCCCTCATGAAACTCCCAACAATTTTTTTTCCGATAGAATCAAGCAGTTTAAGACTTGGTTAACTTCTTCATCAGCTTCTTGTAACTTGAAGCATCACTGGAAAAGCCTCTACTTTTCTATCCTTATTTATTCTCAGGTTACATCTTTTCCTCTTTTAAACTTATCCCCAGTTTATTGACTTGAATTTTCAATGAGAAAAACTAACATTAACACTAAACACTTATTCTGTGTCAGAAACTTTGCTAAATGGCTTAGTTTACACAGATTAATCTCCTTGATAATTTTTAAGTGAGTCTCATTACTCAGATGAAGATAGTTTACATGGATTAATTAATTTCCTTGATAATTTTTAAGTGATTTTCATCACTCAGCTGAAGAAATTAAGGTTTTGAGATAGAAAGTAATTTGCCCAAGATCAAAGGTTTAGAAAGTAGCAAAGTAGGAATGTAATCCAGTTAATATCACACCAAAATCTATTATCTTAAGCATCTTACTTTACTGCCTCCCATGTACTTGAATCCAAATTTTCAGAGTTGAGGAAAGGGATACAATAGTATATCTGTGCAAACATCATATAAGAGATATAATCCAAAAATCCCTTTTCCTATTAATAATGTACTAGGAACTTAATATTCTTGAATTTATCCCAATATACTAGCTACTGCTATAGAAAAAAAATTTTCTTTTTATTAAATGAACCTTGTTTAAAGTTAAGAGGTGCTCTCTTGTTAATATATGGTGGGGTTTAGAAAGTTCATCCTTTAATTAACTTTCAGTCAAAACTTCTTTCTGTATTAAAATCCCCAAATTAAAAGACGATTACTTTTTAAAATATGCTAATATTCTATAGAAATTGGGTTAGATCTCTTACCTTACCAGAAATGCCTACTATCACATCAAGAGAATGAGTTAAATTCTAATCATATATAATACAGTGTTTTCATAGAGACATCATTTAAAAAACAATTTGGACTAGCTATAGTAACTGAAGAAACTAGAAATTTAGTAAATCTTGGATTAGTTAAAATAATAATTTCAATTTTTAGACAAATTTCTATGTAGGACATTAAAATTTTTTCATGGCATGTATTTCTTTTCTTCCAAAATCCTCATTTTTTCACCTCCATCCACTATAATTATAAATATATAATATAAAACAATTCCTTCTATTTACTAAGCATGTAATATACAAATGATACACTAGAGGGCAACGCATGTCAATGAACTATAAAAACAACCATTATTTCACAGTACAAAAAGCCGGCAAGTAGCTGATTTTTAAATGAAAATATCTACGCCTTCTGGCTTTTTTATACTCTCAAAGGCAACATTCCTAATATGCTTTATCATTTTGTCAAGATAAAAACTACTAGCTTTCGATTACATTTTGTAAACTGCTTAATAAGCAGTCCTTTCATTCATTATTATTAATTCAGTAAAAAAAAAGTACATTCATAATACACAATAACCTTTCTAGTTTTTAACTGTTAAAATTTAAAAAGCACTAATTACAAAAAATGCATGTTAATTTTTAAAACTAATAATTGATTTTAATTTAATTCAACAAACATTTATTATATAATTAATAATTATTAGTTCTAAATATTTTTTCATGTTAACTTTTTCATATTAATACTCATATGAGTACCACAATAGGTGTTACAAGCCCTATCTTTGGGGGATTTGACATTTTTTAATAATGAGAACTATGTAAAAAGTGTCCAAAATCACGCACAACATCAAGAGGAATATACAGGAGGTAGAGATTCATTCAAACAAGAAGGGGTGGGGAAGAGTTCAGGGAAGGCTGCCATCTGAGTTGTGCCTCAAAGACTAAATAGATTTTTCACAGATGAGTATAGGGCAGGAAAGTATAGCATGAACCAATTCAATTGCTGGCCATGTTCTGGAAATAGTATAGGTTATATTAAAAAGTGTAGTGAAAAATAAGGCTAGAAAAGTTAGAGTAGGAGCAGATTGTGAAAGATCTCAATGGTCATGTTAAGGAATTTGTCTTTTATACTACTGTAAAAGGGAAACTACAGGTAGATTTAATTCAGGAAGAGTGCATCAGCAATGTGAAAGACTTACTAGAATTGGAAGAGACCCAAGGGATACTCTTAGAATAGTCTGAATAGGTTGCATAAGAATAAGTGAAGAAATGAACCGTGGCATATAGATATTTAAGGACTCTAAAGAGAGAATTAGAACTTGAAAATGAGGGAAGGGGAAGAATCAAGATATTTTAAAGTTACAAGCCAGGGCTGCTGATAAGACAGTGATATTATTATCTGAAAAACATAATACAGGAAACAACAGAAGAAAAGGGAATAGACTGAAGGGTAGAGAGAATTATTAATTTGGCTGTTTAGAATTTCCAGTGTTAGAGGAATATCATCCATGTAGTAGCAGCAAAAAAATGTAAGTCTGGGGCCTAGGAGAGCAGCGAGAGCTAAAGATGTAATGTAGGGGTTATTCAAATTAAAGTTATAACTTGGCCATTAGAGGAGAAACAAATGCCTTGGAATCAGGTTAACATGGGAGGAGGGCTAGGGATTAACTCTGAGGAGTATCTACAGTCAAGGTTTATGTAAAATAAATTTAAAGAGACTTTAAAGGAGTAGACAAGAAACATACAAAGAGGACCCACAAGAGTAAGCTATCAGAGACATCAAGGAAAAGACAATGTTATGATAGGGCAGTTAATGGCTTCTGAAACTAAAGAATAGGAGTAGAATAGGATTGAGAGGAGGTGATAGGTTTGGTAAACATGAAATAACAGGTGTCCCTTAAGTGAGCAATTCAGTAGCATAAAATAAGACTACAGTTTTGTTCAAAACCTGACTGCAATATGTTGAGAAGTGAATGGAAGGCTTCGAAGGTAGACACTATTTTGAAAGATCTGCTAATGAAGTTATGAATAGAAGTTGGTAAATTGAGTGGAAGCTGATCACATGAAATCTGCTTTTTATTTGGTTAAATACGAATAATATCTATGCATAGAATGAGAGAGAAAACAGTAGAGAGTGAGGAATGAAGATGCAGGAAAGACATGATGACAAATGTCTATAGGTTTCTGACACCCTTTAGTAGGAGACATCAAGAGCTTAGGAAAAAAATTTCATCTTGGAAATAAGAGGGCCAGATAAGCAAGAAAAAAAAATGAATAGAAGACACATTCGAGGGATGAAATGTTTGAGGAAGCCTTGTCAGTTGGTCTTGATCTCTGCAAGGCAAAAAGTAAGACACTTGTTTCAAGTGAGGTAGTAAGAGTATTACTGGAAGAATAAGGAGGTGAAAAGGCCAAGAAGAACTGCTGTGTAAAGTAAAAAAGGTGTCAACTGTAAATAAAAGAATTGATAATCAGTATCAATGGCCACTGAAAGTGACCAGTATTACTTTCCAGTGGAATTCATTCAGTGGCTTTCTAAAATGACTTTCTTCAGCAACGCTTGATAGGCTGAAGATAGCAATAAAAAAAAAAAAAGTGATTGGGTTTAATTTTCACTGGGGATGATAGGTAAAGTAGGTAAACCGGAAAGATACGAGGAAAGGAACTCTAGAGTGTTAGTAAGATCTGCAATTCCCTTAGTTAGTGGATATTTACTGAGTATCTCTTATGTGCAAGGCACTATGCACGGTGCTAGAGATTAATAATAAACAAGACAGATAACTATCTTAGTCAGAGATTTTATAATTTAAAGGATACAGAAAAATAAAAAAGCAATGACAATAATTTTGACTACAATGAATAGTACAACATACTATAGAGCAATGGTTCTCAGCTAGGGGTGATATGGCAATGTCTAGAGACATTTTTGGTTGGCACAACTTGGGAGGGGTGCTACCATAATCTAATAGGTAGAGGCCAGGGATGTAGCTAAACTTAATCTTATAATATGCAGCAAAACCTCCAAAACAGAAAACACCAAGGTTAAGAAACCCTGCTATAAAGGCACATAAGAGGTACATCAAATCTAGACATGGGAGATCAGAGATTTTCTAGAGAAAATAGCATGTAGGCTAAGACCTAAAGGATAGAGAAAATATCCAGACAGTGAAGTAGAAAAGAATATTCATGGTAAATACAAAGACCTAGAGGCTGGAAAGCTCGTGGCATAATCAGGAGGATTAATAACCATCATCACAACCAACATTTCTTGAGGAATTATTTTGTGCCATCATTTCTACAAGATAGCTGATGTACATTTTAAAATGTAGCCCTCATTAACAATCCTAAGAGGCAGATATTACCTCCATTTTACAGATGAGGAAAAACTAAGGCACAGAGAAGTTAAATAACTTGCCCAAGGTCATACAGCTAGTGAATAGCAGGGCCAGGAGCTGAATCTAGGTCTGGCTAACTCTAATGAGCTCATGCTTTTCACTGAAGGTGAAAAACTTTCTCACTGAAGATGGCTCAGTCTACTGGAGGACAGGTGTACGAGGAGTACAATAAGATGACACTAGAAGACCATATAAGCATATCTGGAGTTTGGAGTTCTTCCTGAAGGTAGTGGGAAATCACTGGAGATATTGGAAAATCATCTAATCAAATCTGCCTTTAAAGAAAGATCACTTCTGGCTATAGTGTAGAGAATGAACTAAAGGAGCGGAGACTGGTTAGGAGGCAGCTGTAATACAGAAGTTCAGAGATTATGGTACTCTGAACAAGAAAGGCAACAGTGAGGAAAGAATTTAAGAAGGCATTAATAATGAAGGCAGTGAGGGTCAAATGAGTTAGGGATGAATTGGATAGAGGTAAATGTATAGAAAAGAGAACTGACACAATGGGTTTACAATTAGCATGATACTCATAGATTCTAAACAGTGTAGAGAAGTATTCTAGAAGGATAAGGCTATGCCTGAGCAAAGGTTTAACACAGAATTAAAGAGCCCAATTTTAAAGAAACACTCATGTTCCTTTAAGGATAAAGCTAGGACTGAGCAAAGGTTTAACACAGAATTAAAGAGCTCAATTTTAAAGAAACACTCATGTTCCTTTATGATTTAGACAAGTGCTATCCAACAGAACCCTCTGTGATGACAGAAATGTTCTACATCTCTGTTGTCCACATGGTAGTCATTAGTTACATGTGGCAATAATGCGCTTGAAGGGTGACTAGTGTGTCTAGAGAAACAAATTTCTAATTTTATTTAATTTTAATTAATTTAAATATAAATAGCTAGGAAAATATATAGCAACTTTAAGGGATTAAAGTGTGGCTCCCAAACACAGCAATGAATTACCGTAACCTCCTATTTATCCTCCTACATTCTTAACATCACATAGAAATAACCCAATATAAAGTGCTTAGAATACTAACACAAGGTAAGTTATCAGTAACAGTTAACTCTATTGTCGTTATTGTTAAATATGTTTGATTTAGCATATGAAAGATCCAGACTCTTAGCTAACAATGCAATTTAAACAGAACTATCTATTTCTGAGGTATATTTGGATGTTCTCACATTTTCCCATGTATTGAGGAAAGACATTTGTCTTTAGTCACACATGAACATACACAAACTAGTGACTATGGATGTTTAAATTTTCAAAGCATTAACAAAGATCAGCAAATAAAAAGATGAAGCATAAAAATCTCTTAATGTATTTTATCGCGTTGTACTATATTCTGTGAATAGTGTTATAACAGGAATGTTTACAGAAGAATAAGAATTCTTCAAATAGCAATTTTGCTAAAGTGAGAAAAATCAACCTTAACAGATTGATGCTCAGCCTGTGTGTTTGGAAAAGAGAGTTCAGTAATTGAATAATAACCAAAGAAGTACCTAGACCAAAAAAGAAGGAGGAAGAAGAAGAGTGGGAGGCAGGAGAAATTAAATTACACCATGTCTTTATTTTAATCTTATTAGGGATGGACTTGCCTTGGTTTTTTCAAAATTGGCTTCCTCAGTCATTTGCACAGCTTGTTTCACCTGTTCATAAGCACTTGCTTCTCTTTGCTGCACATCTGTCAAACTGCTCCTTATGGAAACTAGTGCAGACATTAAGTCATCTCTTTCTCTGTCAGCAAAAAAAAAAGAACATTCAAAACAAGAAATGACCAAACCTCTGTGTACTCATAAGTCAGGAAGCAAAAACCATTAATATGTATTAAAAGAGCCAGGTGGGCCAGCTCAGCACATACTAAAATGCACCCCAGAGAAGGACCCTCTGTACAACTTGGCGAGACACAAGCAGAACAGCCAGAAAAACTGAGAGCGTTCATGACAGGACCGCATCTGGGTGAGACAATAACTTATTCTGGAGAGGGATTGCTCCATTGAGGAATGCAGATAAAAGCCAGAAAAGTGAAAATTGATTTAAAAAAAAAAAAAAAAGTAAGGCTGGAAAGGGAAAAAAGGCAAATAAAGTAGGGAAGGTGGGGGATTGAATCTCAATGTGGAAGTAACATTTTAAGAAGGGACTTCTAAGGCTTTGTTTACACTGCTGATTCTCCTCCCATTTACTTGAACAAAATATACATCCTTTCCTTTTTTTCTTCCTCCACAATCCTCTTTTACGCCCTCCCGTTTCATTTAAGACTGTCCTCCACTTATTTGTGAACACATTCTATTCTTTCAACGGATAGTACTGTTGATCCCATCAAATGCTCTGGTGAGTCACATAACTCACAATTTTACCAAATTTTATCCTACAGAATAGGATCATTGCCCAACCCTACCCCATGCTTAATAATTCACAGAAGTAACCCTAAGCTAAGCTATTTATAGTGGGTAGAAATGAACTTAATGCCAAAATGCTTTGGCATGTGAATTAGCAAGGATCCAATCTCATGGGTTTAAAAAAAAAAAAAAACCGCAATAAAAATATTCCAGATAACTGGAATTTATCCATTGATAAAAATGGCCAGTAGACCAAAAGGAGAGTGAAGGAATTGAGATAATCTGTACACTGAACAACTATACAAAGCACATTTAAAATAAACAGCCAGGAATGTGGATAATGGAAGAAGCAATAATTGCATTAAGCACTTCACAGAGGTGTTAAAAAGTTATTTACAAATAATCTTTTTTTCTCTATTATCGTTTTATTTCTTTTTCTGATGTCTTTTTATTTCTTTTTCTAAATCGATGCAAATGTTCTAAGAAATGATGAATATGCAACTATGTGATGATATTAAGAATTACTGATTGTATATATAGAATGGAATGATATCTTAATGTTCTTTTGTTAAGTTTTTTAATTAATAAAAAAGTTTATAAAAAAAGTTATTTACAAAGAGGAAGGATTTTTGGAATTCATTTCTTAGATATTTAATCTTTATCTATAAATACAGCATAAAAATTTATGTTCGATTGTTTTATATGCTATTCCATGCTCTGTAAAAGACTTCCAGGTTTTAAACTGGTTTCAAATTCAGTTTAAATAACTACTTGCATTTTCCATTTTAATTGTCCAGTTCTAAACTGTCAGCCAAGAGGCAACTGTGATTTATTTTTAATTTAGTTAACTTTAAGGAGTCTAGAGTTAATAGATGATAAACTCTAATTTCAACTGCTCCCAGAGTTAGCCATTGACTACATAAATATCTCTGAAAGGTAAAATAATTTAAACTAATTGTGGTATTTGTAAAGCAGCAATATTTTAAGAAAAATATTATACTGAACAATGTTGTAATTATTAGCAGCTTCATAAAAGCTCTTCTGTTAAAAAAAAAAGGGAGAGAATAAATGGCTGCAAATATAAAATTCATTAGAGCATGAGGAGCTTCCTTTTAGAATTCCCTGATGTGTTTCTGCTTAAAATTGAGAAAATTAATTTAATTTGCTTAAACTTTTAATTCAAAGGAAATGAAAAAGGAATAAATTATTTTGATCAGATTTAATCAAACACAAATATAATATAATGAAAGAAAGTAAGATTAAATCATTCTAATTAACTAACAAATAAACTAAAGGCAATCAAAATTGAGATTATATTTATCTTCCTTTCCAAAAAAGTCCTATAACATAAGGAGACTAGCTTAAAGTGGAATATGTAATCTAGCTAGGACTTATGATTCTAGAAGAAAATTAAAATCCACTCGGTAAGAGTAGCAAGTCAATATAGTCATCTTTCTTAAAGTTCTAAAACCTACTGAAAAGCAAAAGCAGTTATAATTTAATGATATTCTTATTTGATCCTGATATAATACTATCACCAAAACCAAAGTTCCACATAAAAAGCATTAACAGGATTCTGGCCAAGATGGCCGCTGAGCAAGGTGTGGGATTTAGTTCCTCCTCCAGAATAGCTACTAAATAACAGTACAGAACAGCTCCTGGGCTCACGTCAGTGACTGGACACACAGCCTACCCCAGTCTGGACATGCTGGACCAGCTGCGAGCCCTCCCAGACCATGAGTTCCCCACGCCATGGCGGCTGGTGCCCCTCCCCACCGGCTCCTTCCCAGAGGGGAAAGGAAAGGGACTTTACCAGCAACAGGAGATGAGCACAACTAAGCTTCAAGTGTGGAATCAATTCACACATTCTGACTCCTAAAATTAGGCCCCCAGCTCAGGTGAACCTGGTTAAAGCGTAGGTAGCTGATTTTTGCCCCGGCACCGATGGGGCAGGGCTGACAGAAAAAGAAACAGATGTTTTTGTGGCTGTGTTTCTACAAAGGCTTGACTGCCTTTGGATACAGTGGCAGGACTTCTCAGACTGCAACTGCCCCAGGAAAAGGCAGAAACAAGCTTGTTTGAGACCTTGTCTGGAGCCTGTGCCTTCCCCGTGGGAGGGCTGAGGCCCAACTCAGGTGGTCTCCCTCCCTCAAGGAATTCAGACCCCAGGGTTTGGAAATTTGAAGTGATAAAAGCCAGCCTACAACCTCTCCTCTGTCTCCACCATGACCCCAGCAGAGAGAGTCTGCCAAAGTTAAAGGTACCACATCATCTTATGCTGGTGGGACATGCAGAAAGACAAGCACCACATACTGGGCAGGTTAAGAAAAACAGAGTCCAGACACTTCACAGAAAAGTCTTTCAAACTGCTGGGCCTCACCCTCAGGGAAAACTGACACAGGGGCCTCTTTCCTCCTGACAGGAGGCCAGTTTGGTCTGGGAAAACCAGGCTGGGGTCTTTAAGATTTAAGTAGACCCTCCTAAGGGTAGGGGGATAAAGGCACCATACAGGCAAGGCAAGAAACAAGAAAACAAGTACTGAAAAATTCTCCTCTGTTAAACAAAACCTAAGCTAGTGGTCCAGAAAAAAGCTGAAGTGAATGTCAAAGAACAGACAGAAAACAAATTCATCCAGCAAGAAAACTCTAGGTAAAAGAAGTGAAAACAATCTCCAGAATAAAATAATTAAGGTAATTAAAAACTAGACAACAGCAAAAAATAACAAAGCACACCGGAAAAATTGAAGATGTGGCCCAGTCAAAGGAACAAACCAACAATTCAAATGAGATACAGGAGCTGAAACAATTAATTCAGGATATATGAACAGAAATGGAAAACCTCATCAAAAATCAAATCAATGAATTGAGGGAGGATATACAGAAGGCAAGGAATGAACAAAAAGAAGAAATTGAAAGTCTGAAAAACCAATCACAGAACTTATGGGAATGAAAGGCACAGTGGAAGAGATGAAAAGAACAATGGAAACCTACAATTTTAGATTTCGAGAGGCAGAAGATAGGATTAGTGAACTGGAGGACGGAACATCTGAAATCCAAAAAGCAAAAGAAAATATAGGGAAATAATGGGAAAATATGAGCAGGGACTCAAGGAATTGAATGACAATATGAAGTGCATGAATATACGTGTTGTGGGTGTCCCAGAAGGAGAAGGGAAGTTAAAAGAGAAGAAAAACTAATGGAGGAAATTATCACCGAAAATTTCCTAACTCTAATGAAAGACTTAGTTACAGATCCAAGAAGTACAGTGTACCCCAAAGAGAATAGATCAAAATAGATGTACTACAAGACACTTGCTAATCAGAATGTCAGATGCCAAAGAGAAAGAGAGAATCTTGAAAGCAGCAAGAGAAAAGCAATCCATCACATACAAGGGAAGCCCAATAAGACTATGAGTAGATTTCTCAGCAGAAACCATGGAGGTGAGAAGACAGTGGGATGATATATTTAAATTATTAAAGAGAAAAACTGCCAACCAAGAATTCTATACCCAGCAAAATTGTCCTTCAAAAAATGAGGGAGAAATTAAAACATTTTCAGACAAAAAATCACTGAGAGAATTTGTGACCAAGAAAATGGCTCTGCAAGAAATAGTAAAGGGAGCACTAGAGGCAGATATGAAAAGACAGGAGAGAGAGGTATGGAGAAGAGTGTAGAAAAGAAGACTATCAGTAAAGGTAAAAAGAAGAAAAATTAGATATGACATATAAACTCGACAAGGCAAAATGGTAGAAGAAAGTACTACACGTAGAGTAATAACATTAAATGTTAATGGATTAAGCTCCCCAATAAAAAGACATAGACTGGCAGAATGGATTAAAAAACAGGACCCATCTATATGCTGTCTATAGGAAACACATCTTAGACCCAAGGATAAACATAGGTTGAAAGTAAAAGGTTGGGAAAAGATATTTCATGCAAATAACAATCAGAAAATAGCAGGAGTAGCTATACTAATATCTAACAAATTGGACTTCAAATGTAAAACAGTTAAAAGAGACAAAGAAGGACACTATGTATTAATAAAAGGAACAATTCAACAAGAACACAAACAATCATAAATATTTATGCACCAAGCCAGAGTGCTCCAAAATACATGAGCCAAACACTGAAAAGAGAAATAGACACATCTACCATAATAGTTGGAGATATAAATTCCACACTCTCATCAATGCACAGAACATCTAGACAGAGGATCAATAAAGAAACAGAGAATTTGAATAATACAATGAATGAGCTAGACTTAAGAAAGATTTATAAAACATTACACTCCACAGCAGCAGGATACACCTTTTTCTCAAGTGCTCATGGATCATTCTCAAGGATAGACCATATGCTGGGTCACAAAGCAAGTCTCAACAAATTTAAAAAGATTGAAATCATACAAAACACTTTCTCAGATCATAAAGGAACGAAGTTGGAAATCAATAATAGGCAGAGGGCAAGAAAATTCACAAATATGTGGAGGCTTAACAACACACTCTTCAACAACAAATGGGTCAAGGAAGAAATTAGAAGAGAAATCAATAAATATCTCAGGCAAATGAAAATGAAAACACAACATATCAAAACTTATGGGATGCAGCAAAGGCAGTGGTAAGAGGGAAATTTATTGCCCTAAATGCCTATATCAAAAAAGAAGAAAGGGCAAAATCAAGGAATTAATTGTCCACTTGGAAGAACTAGAGAAAAAACAGCAAACTAACCCCCAAAGCAAGCAAAAGGAAAGAAATAATGAAGATTAGAGCAGAAATAAATGAAATTGAGAACATGAAAACAATTGAGAAAATCAATAAAACCAGAAGCTGGTTCTATGAGAAAATCAATAAGATTGTTGGACTCTTATCAAGATTGACAAAAAGAACAGAGAGGATGCAAATAAATAAGATCAGAATTGGAGGAGGAGACATAACCACTGACCCCACAGAAATAAAGGAGGTAATAACAGGATACTATAAACAACTTTATGCTAATAAATACCACAATGTAGATGAAATAGACAACTATCTAGAAAGGCATGAACAACCAACTTTGACTCAAGAAGACACAGACAACCTCAACAAACCAAACACTAGTAAAGAAATTTAATCAGTCGTTAAGAAGCTTCCCAAAAGGAAAAGTCCAAGATCAGATGGCTTCACATGCGAATTCTACCAAACATTCAAGAAAGAATTAGTACCAATCCTGCTCAAAATCTTCAAAAGAATTGAAGAGGAGGGAAAGCTACCTAACTCATTCTACGAAGCCAACATCACCCTCATTCCAAAGCCAGACAAAGATATTACAAAAAAAAGAAAGCTACAGACCAATCTCTCTAATGAATATAGATGCAAAAATCCTCAACAAAATTCTAGCAAATCGAATCTAGCAACACATTTAAAAAAATTATACATCATGACCAAGTAGGATTCATCCCAGGTATGCAAGGATGGTTCATCATAAGAAAATCAATTAATGTAATACACCATAACAACAAATCAAAGCAGAAAAATCACATGATCATCTCAATTGATGCAGAGAAGGCATTTGACAGAATCAACACCTTTTCCTGTTGTAAACACTTTAACGGATAGTAATTGAAGGGAACTTCCTCAAAATGATTAAGGGAATATATGAAAAACCCACAGCAAATATCATCCTCAATGGGGAAAAACTGAAAACTTTCCCTCTAAGATCAGGAACAAGACAAGGATGTCCACTATCACCACTGTTATTCAACATTGTGTTGGAAGTTCTAGCCAGAGCAATTAGACAAGAAAAAGAAATACAAGGCATCAAAATTGGAAAGGAAGAAGTAAAACTATCACTGTTTGCAGAAGATATGATATTACATGTCGAAACCCCAAAAAATCCACTGCAAAACTACTAGAGCTAATAAATGAGTACAACAAAATGGGAAATTACAAGATCAACACTCAAAAATCTGTAGTGTTTCTATACACAAGTAATGAACAATCTCAGGGGGAAATCAAGAAACAAATTCCATTTACAATTGCAACCAAAAGAATAAAATATTTAGGAATAAATTTAACTGAAGAGACAAAAGACCTATACAAAGAATACTACAAGAAATTGTTAAAAGAAATCACGAAGACCTAAATAGATTGAAGGGCATACTGTGTTCATGGATTGGAAGACTAAATACAGTTAAGATGTCAATTCTACCTAAATTGATTTACAGATTCAATGCAATACCAATTAAAATCCCCAAAACTTACTTTTCAGAAATAGAAAAACCAATAAGCAAATTTATCTGGAAGGGCAGGGTGCCCCAAATAGCTAAAAGTATCCTGAGAAAAAAAAATGAAGTTGGAGGTCTCATGCTACCTGACTTTAAGGCATATTACAAAGCTACAGTGGTCAAAACAGCATGGTACTGGCATAAAGATAGACATACTGACCAATGGAATAGAATGGTATGTTCAGATATAGACCCTCTCACCTATGGACAACTGAACTTTGATAAGGCAGTCAAGCCAACTCACCTGGGACAGAACAGTCTCTTCAATAAATGGTGCCTAGAGAACTGGATATCCATATGCAAAAGAATGAAAGAGGACCCATATCTCACACCCTATACAAAAATTAACTCAAAATGGATCAAAGACCTGACATTAGATCTAAGACCATAAAACTGTTAGAATAAATGTAGGGAAATATCTTATAAATCTTGTACTAGGAGGCGGATTCCTAGACCTTACACCCAAAGCATGAGCATTGAAGAAATAAATAAATAAATGGGAGCTCCTCAAAATTAAGCACTTTTGTGCATCAAAGAACTTCATCAAGAAAATAAAAAGACAGTCTACACAATGGGAAACAATATTTGGAAACAATATATCAGATAAAGGTCTAGTATCCAGAATTTATAAAGAGATTGTTCAACTCAACAACAAAAAGACAGCCAAGCCAATTACAAAGTGGGTAAAAGACTTGAACAGACACTTCTCAGAAGAGGAAATACAAATGGCCAAAAGGCACATGAAGAGATGCTCAACTTCCCTGGGTATTAGAGAAATGCAAATCAAAACCACAATGAGATATCATCTCACACCCACCAGAATGGCCATTATCAATAAAACAGAAAATGACAGTGCTGGAGAGGATATGGAGAAAGAGGCACACTTGTCCACTGTTGGTGGGAATATCAAATGTACAACTGCTGTGAAAGGCAGTTTGGCGGTTCCTCAAAAAGTTAAATATAGAATTGCTAGGTATATACTCAGAGGACATGAGGGCAAGGACACAAAAAGACATTTGCACAACAATGTTTATAGCAGCTTTATTTACAATTGCGAAGAGATGGAAATAGTCAAAATGTCCGTCAACAGACGAGTGGCTAAACAAACTGTGGTTATACATACAATGGAATATTATGTAGCTCTAAGACAGAATAAAGTTATGAAGTATGTAACAACATGAATGGACCTTAAGGACATTATGCTGAGTGAGATTAGACAGAAACAAAAGAAAAATACTGTATGGTCTCACTGATATGAACTGACATCAGTGAATAAACTTGGAGAATTTCATTGGTAACAGAGACCTTCAGGAGATAGAAATAGGGTAAGATACTGGGTAATTGGAGCTGAAAGGATAAAGATTGTGCAACAGGACTGAATGTAAAAACTCAGAAATGGACAGCACAATACTACCTAACTGTAATACAATTATGTTAAAACACTGAATGAAGCTGAATATGAGAATGATAGAAGGAGGAGGGGTGGGGGCACAAATGAAATCAGAAAGATGGATGATAAAGATTGAGATGGTGTAATCTAGGAATGCCTAGAGGGTATAATGATAGTGACAAATGTACAAATTTTAAAAATGTTTTTTAATATTTTAAAATTTTAACTTCCATGTGAGACTAAAGTAAAAATGCTTATTTGGTACAAAATTTATGTATTTTTGTACCTAGTGCATTTCCTAATATAACTTATGTAGACAGCTTAACTGAACACCATAACTACATGGAACCTTGAGTAGGACATGAGATTTTGTTGGTTTGTCCAGAGTGATGTCCTGATAAATCCCAGAGTGATTTGAACAGTGAACAAAAAAAGTATTTGCAAAGTCTCCTTCAGGGAATGGTGAGAAAGTGGGAAAAGTCAACTTCCTCAACTTGAATTCTTGATATTCTCACAAGCAATGCGGGCAGCCAAAGCTATAGGCTGAGCCCCCAATCTTGGGGTTTGTTCATATGAGGCTTAACCCCACAAAGGATAGGTCAAGTCTACTTAAAATTAGGCCTAAGAGTCACCCCCAAGAGACCCTCTTTTGTTGCTCAGATGTGTCCTCTCTCTCCAGCCAACACAACAAGCAGTCTCACCACCCTCCCCCTCTCTGCGTGGGACATGACTCCCGGGGTGTGGACCTTCCTGGCAACGTGGGACAGAAGTCCTAGAATGAGCTGAGATTCAGCATCAAGGGATTGAGAAGAACCCTAAAATGAGCTGAGACTTAGCATCAAGGGATTGAGAAAAACTCTAGAATGAGCTGAGACCCAGCATCAAGGGATTGAGAAAACCTTCTCGACCAAAAGGGGGAAGAGTGAAATAAGACAAAGTGTCAACGGGTGAGAGATTCCAAACAGAGTTGAGAGGTTGTCCTGGAGGTTATTCTTATGCATTAAGTAGATATCACCTTGTTAGTCAAGATGTAATGGAGAGGCTGGAGGGAACTGCCTGAGGGTGTGGAGCTGTGTTCCAGTAGCCATGTTTCTTGATGATGATTGTATAATGATATAGCTTTCACAATGTGACTGTGTGATTGTGAAAACCTTGTGTCTGATGCTCCTTTTATCTACCTTGTCAACAGATGAGAGGAACATATGGAATAAAAATAAATAATAGGGGGAACAAAGGTTAAAATAGAATTAGTTTGAAATGCTAGTG
>PVIY010041348.1:0-21706 GCA_004026745.1 Myrmecophaga tridactyla
TAAATAATAGGGGGAACAAATGTTAAAATAAATTTAGTAGATTAGAATGCTATGATCAACGAAAGGAAGTGATAAGGGGTATAGAAAAAAAATAAGGGAAACAAAGGCTAAAATATACTGGGTAGATGGAAATACTAGCAATCAATGAGAGAGGGGGTAAGGGATATGGTATGTATGAGTTTTTTTACTTTTTTCTTTTTATTTCTTTTTCTGAATTGATACAAATGTTCTAAGAAGCAATCATGGTGATGATATTGTGAGTTTTTGATTATATACCAAGAATGGAATGATCATATTGTAAGAATGTTTGTGTTTATATGTTGTTATGCTTAAAAAAAAAATTAAAAATATAATACAAACCTTATATAGAGAATGTTAGCATAACCCCTGCCCAGCTTCCAAGATACCCAGAGCCACCAATTTTAAATTTTTGCTATTTTTTTTTTTTTAAACCATAGCATAGTAGTCAGTAGGGGGGTTGTGGGCTGACAAGCAAGGCCTGCTGGGAAGGACAGGAATAGCACAGAGTCTAAATGCATCACAGGAATCTCAGAAAACCTGCTGGGTCTCATCTCCAGGGAAACTTGATACTGATTACACCATCTTCCTGAGACCTGGGCCTGCCTTTTCTGAGAATATCTGATTGGGGTCAATCATATCTAGGGAAACCCTGAAAAAAAGAAAAAAGAAAAAGGTTCTGTTTAGGCAGAGCAAGAACCAGAAAAACACCACCTGGAAAATTCTGAACAGTTGAACAGAAACTATGTTAGAGATGTAGAATAAGTTGAACTGCATGCCAGAGAATAGATAAAGAACAAAGCTAACTAACAAGAAAACCCTAGGCAAAAGAATGAAATGACCCCTGGAATAAACTAAACAAGGAAATCAGATACTGAGACTCCAACAAAAAATTAAAAGTCACACTAGAAAAACCAAACAAAGATATAGCCTGGTCAAAGAGACAAATTAACAATTCAAATGAGATACAGGATTGAAATAATGAATGTGCAACTTACTAAATCAATTAAAAAAATCAAATCAACAGGTTGAGAAAGGATATGGCAAAAAGATAGGAAGAATATAAAGAAAATATTTGGCTATAATAAAGAAGAACTCGAAAGCTTGGAAAAACAAATGGAAAAACTTATAGGAATGAAAGTCACAGTAGAAAAGATGAAAATCACAATGGAGACTCCAGCAGAAGATTTAAAGAAGCACAAGAAAGTAGAGTGATCTAAAGGACAGGACATTTGAAAACCTACAAAACAACAGACAGTGAAAGAATGGAAAAATATGAGCAGGGTTTCAGGGAATTAAATGACAACATGAAGTACACAAATATGTGTGTTATGAATGTCCCAAAAGAAGAAGAGAAAAAAAAAGGGGGGGCAGACAGAATAATGGAGGAAATAAACACTGGAAATTTCTCATCTCTAAAGAAAACATAAAATTGCAGATCTAAGATGCACAGCATACCCTAAACAGAGTAGATCCACACATATCTACTCCAAGACACTTACTAATCAGAGATTTTCAAATCTCAAAAACAAAGAAAATTCTGAAAGCAGCAAGAGAAAAGTGATTCACCACGTACAAAGGAAAATTAATCAGACTATATGCAGATTTCTCAGCAGAAACCACGGAAGCAAGAGGACAGAGGTATGATAGATTTAAGACACTGACCCAAGAAAAAACTGCCAAAAAAGAATTCTATACATGGCAAAACTGTCCTTCAAAAATGAGAGAGAGTTTAATATATTTTGAGACAGTCACTGAGAGAGTTTGAGATTATGAGACCTGATCTACAAGAAATAATAAAGGGAGCACTACAAGCAGCTAGGAAAAGACAGGAGAGAGAGCTCTGGAGAAGAGTGTGGAAATGAAAACAATCAGTAAGGGTGAAAAGGACAAAAAAAAAAAAAGATACGACATATAAAGACAAAATGGTAGAAGAAAGTACTATCTTTATGGTAATAACTTTAAATATTAATGTATTAAGCTCTTCAATCAAAAGACACATATCGGCAGAAAGAATTCAAAAACATGACCCATCTACATGCCGTCTACAGGAGACTTACTTGAGACCCAAGGACAAAAAATAGGTTGAGGGCGGGCCACGGTGGCTCAGCGGCAAGAACGCTTGCCTGCAATGCCAGAGGACCCGGGTTTGATTCCCGGTGCCTGCCCATGTAAAAAAAAAAATAGGTTGAAAGTGAAAAGTTAGAAAAAAGATATTTCATGAAAAAAACAAACAGAAAAGAGTGGGGATAGCTATACAAATATCTGACAAATTAGAATTCAGATGTAAAACAATTAAAAGAGACAAAGAAGGACACTATATATTAATAAAAAGAGCTATTTCATCAAGAAGACATAACAGGGCGGCTGCCGTGGCTCAGCAGGCAGAGCTCCGACCTGCCGTGCTGGAGGTCTGGAGTTCGATCCCTAGTGCCTCCTGCCCATATGCAAATTTAAAAAAAAAAAAAAAGAAGACATAACAACCATAAATATTTATGCACCCAGCCAGAGTGCCCCCAAATATAAGAGGCACACATTGACAACACTGAGGGGAGAAGTAGACAGCTCTATAATAATAGTTGGAGACTTTAATACACTTATTTCATTACTAGATAGAACATCTAGACAGATGAACAATAAGAAAACAAAGATTTGGAATAGAACAGTAAATGAACTAAACAGACATTCACAGAATATTACAACCTACAACAGCAGTATACTCATTTTTCTCAAATGCTCATGGATCATTCTCCAGGATAGACCACATGTTGTGGTTCTGTTTAGGCAGAGCAAGAACCAGAAAAACAACAGCTGGAAAATTCTGTGATATGTTGGGTCACAAAGCAAGTCCCAATAAATTTACAAAGATTGACAATACACAAAATTCTTTCTCGGATCATAATGGAATGAAGTTGGAAATCAACAACAGGTGGAAACTTGGAAAATTCACAAATATAAAGAGGCTAAACAACATACTCTTAAACAAGTGGATTAAGGAAGAAATTACAAGAGAAATCAGTAAATATCTTGAGGTAAAAAAAATGAAAACATTGCACATCAAAACTTATGTGATGCAGCAGAGCTGGTGCTCAAAGTGAAATTTGTAGCCCTAAATACCTAGGCTAAAAAAAAAAGAAGAAAGAGCAAAAATTGAGGAATTAACTCTTCACCTGGAAGAACTAGAGAAGGAATAGCAAACTAACACCAAAGCAAACAGAAGGAAAGACATAACAAAGATTAGAGCAGAAATAAATGAAATTGAGAATATGAAAACAATAGAGAAAATTAATAAAACCAGAAGTTGGTTCTTAGAGTAAGTCAATAAAATAGATAGACCATAGCTTGGCTGACAGAGAGAGAGAGAAAGAGGATGTAAATCAAGAAAATCCAAAATGGGACAGGGAACATAACTACTGACCCCATGGAAATAAAGAAGATAATTAAAGGATACTATGAGAAACTATGCTAATGAACTAGATAACTTTGAGGAAATGTACAACTCCCTAGAAAAGACGGAACAACCAACATTGACTCAAGAAAAAATAGATAATCCCAACAAATTAATCGCAAGTAAAGAGATTCAATCAGTCATCAAAAACTCCCCCAAAAGGACATGACTCCCAGGGGTGTGGACCTTCCTGGCAATGCAGGACAGAAACCCTAGAATGAGCTGAGACTCAGCATCAAGGGATTGAAAAAACCTTCTCCACCAAAAGGGGGAAGAGGGAAATAAGACAAAGTGTCAATGGCTGAGAGATTCCAAACAGAGTCGCGAGGTTATCCTCGAGGTTATTCTTATGCATTAAGTAGATATCCAACTTATTATTCAAGATGTAATGGAGAGGCTGGAGGGAACTGCCTGAAAATGTAGAGCTGTGTTCCAGTAGCCATGTTTCTTGAGAATGATTGAATAATGATATAGCTTTCACAATGTGACTGTGTGATTGTGAAAACCTTATGTCTGATGCTCCTTTTATCTACCTTGTCAACAGACAAGTAGAACATATGGAATAAAGATAAATAATAGGGGGAACAAATGTTAAAATAAATTCAGTTTGAAATGCTAATGATCAATGAAAGCAAGGGGTAACGGGTATGGCATGTATAATCTTTTTTTTTCTGTTTTCATTTTATTTCTTTTTCTGAATTGAAGCAAATGTTCTAAGAAATGATGAATATGCAACTATGTGATGATATTGTGAATTACTGATTATATATGTAGAACGGAATGATCATATGTTAATGTTTATGTTCGTTTGTTATTTTTTAATTAATAAATAAATTAATTTTAAAAAATCAGTTGGGAAAAAAAAAAAACTCCCCCAGAAGAAAAGTCCAGGACCAGATGGCTTCACTTGTGAATTCTAACAAACATTCAAGAAAGAATTAGTTTCAATCCTGCTCAGTCTCTTCAAGAAAATTGAAGGGAAGGAAAAGATATTTAACTCATTCTATGAAGCTGACATCACCCTAAAACAAAAGCCAGACAGAGATACTACAAGAAAAAAAAATTGCAGGCCAATATCTTTAATGAAGATAGATGCAAAAATCCTCAACAAAATACTTGCAAATAAAATCTAGCAGCACATTAAAAGAATTATATACCATGACCAAAGGGAATTATTCCAGGTATGCAAGGGTGGTTCAACGCAAGATAATGAATTAATGTAATACACCACATCAATAAATCAACGTGGAAAAACTACATGATCATCTTAGTTGATGCAATAAATTGTATCCAAATTGGAAAGGAAGAATAAAACTTTCACTGTGGCAAATGCCATGACACTATATGTTGAAAATCTGGAAAAAATCTATAATAAAGCTACTAGAGCTAATAAATAAATACAGTAAAGTGGCAGGGTACAAGATCAACACCAAAAGATCAGAAGTGTTTTTATACACTGGCAATGAGCAATCTGAAAAGGAAATCTAGGAAAAAATTCCATTCACAATAGCAACAAAAAGGATATAATATTTAGGAATAAATTTAACCTAGGTCACAAAAGACCAATACACAGAAAACTACAAGAAATTGCTAAAAGAAATCAAGGAATACCTAAAAAAAAAAAAAAAGGAAGGACACTATGCTGATGGATTGAAAAGTTATATATAGTTAAATTGTTAATTCTACCAAAATTGGTTTACATAGTCAACACAATGCCAATTAAAATTCTAACATATTACTTTGCAGAAATAGAAAAACCAATAACCAAATTTATTTGGAAGGGCAGGGTGCCTCAAATAGCAAAAAAATACCTTGAGAAAGAGGAATGAAGTGAGAGGTCTCACACTCCCTGACTTTAAAGATTACTACAAAGCTATGGCGGTCACAACAGCATGGTATAGTCGTGAAGATATATATACCAACCAATGGAATTGAATTGAGTGTTCAGAAAAAGACCCTCCCATCTGCAGAATTGATTTTTGTAAGACACTCAAGCCACATCAACTTGAACATAGCAGGCTCTTAAAGCAATGGTGTTTGGAGGACTGCATATCCATACACAAAAGAATGAAAGAGGATCCATATCTTATACCTTATACTAAAGATAAATCAAAATAGATCAAGGAGGCTCGGAGGGGGCGCGTGGCTGCTGAGGTAGGCAGCAGCCGAGCCGCTGGCCCGACCGGCGGGTAGACGAGAGGCCTCCTACCTTGCCCAGGGCTGCGGGCAGCCGGGGCGGCCGCCGGGGACCGCAAGGGGCGGAGGAAAGGAGGGGTCCCGGCCCCGGCTTGCGGAGGAACAGTCAGGCATGCCCCCCGACAACAACACGGCCTCCCTGATCCAACGGATCCGCCCGCCCGGCGTCTGCCTCACCTTCCCGGGCAGCGGGGGTGGCCGCAGAGCTTCCCACGGCAGGCCCGGAGGCGCAGAGACCGCCGGGCTTCTCGGAGAAACTGAGCAAGCTGAAGGGCCTGCTGATCCAGGTCCGCGCCGAGGACCTCAACATCGCCCCGCAAAAGGCCACACTGCAGCGGCTGCCTGCCGCCCAATCTGCCGCCTGGCACCCACATGCACATCTGCGAGCCGGACGGCTTCAGTCCGGGCGTGTTCGTGCTTAAGAGCGGTACGTCCATCCCGCTGCACCGCCACCCGGGCATGCACGGCCTGCTCCAGGGGCTCTACGGCACCCTGCGCGACAGCTGCATGGACAAGCTGGAGGCTGCTGTGGGCCACGACCGCCGGCCCCGCCGCCGGAGAAGCGGTTGGAGCCGCCGCTGCAGGCCCGGGAGCCGGACGCGGTGTGGCCGGGTGGGCTGCGTTCGCGCGCGGAATACACCGAGGCCAGCGGGCCCGGCGTCCTCAAGCCTCACCGGGGACACCCTGCACCAGATCGACGCAGCGGACGGGCCCGCCGCCTTCCTGGACATCTCGGCCCCACCCTACGACCCCATCGACGGCCAGACTGCCACTATTACCGGGTTCTGGAGCTGCTCAGATCCAAGGAGGACTTCGGCTCGGCCTGTGACCTGCCCCGCGAGGTGTGGCTCCTGGAGACACCGCAGGGCCCATGACTTCTGGTGGCAGGGGGAGCCCTATCCAGGTCCCAAGGTCTTCCCTTGAGGCCGCCGGCACCCGGAGCGGTAGGCAGAGGACGTGACAAACTGCGATCTGGGCCCGGCTGCCCTCGACCTACCACAAGGGCTATTCCTGCCCCCTTGGCCTTTGACGTTGGATCCCCTGAAATGGGCAGGAGCCGCTTCCTCGGGAGCCATGGAAAGCGCCGGCTACTGGACGGCAGCCACCGGGCCCAGTTGTGGGGCCGGGGAACCCCGAAAAGCAAGGTTGTATCCTGGCTTTGCCACTGCCACCACGATTTTGATTTGGAGGTTGGATAAGGGACTATCTGAAGTGCTTCCATCCTAAAGTCATAATGAAAATATTCTCCCTCTATTCCCTACCCTAAGCAGAATACACTAAGGAGTTCTCTTTTTCCTCTTCCATAAATAGGGTTTGTTTTTCTCTTTTACTCCCCTTTGTAACAGTTTTAATTTATTGACTGCATAGCCTGGTGATTTGAATTGTTTTTAGTTCAAGTCTTTGGTAAAAACTACTTTTAACGGGATGAAATACTGATTAAAGTGAGTGTCCTATTCGTTGCAAAAAAAAAAAAAAAATCCTTTTCCAGAGCTGGGAATCGTTTCCCAAACATAACTGTGCATGTAGAGGACAAGATGTATTTTCTTTCCTCCCCTTGTCCAGTAGCTACTTCTGGTTCACTAGGGCATAACCTACTAAGAAATTCAGCACCTGCATATCTCAGCGACAAGTGGTTTAGAACTTATCTTCCTCATGAGCCTCCAGATCTGAGTTGAGCAGATTTACCTTTAATACAAAAACTCTGTTATCCTCAAATGACTTCTTTTTCCTGTTTTAATGTACATAAGATTCAGAAAAACTGAATCCATTATGCTTCCAGGTAACTGAATGTAAAACACCCCTAGCCACCTGTTGAATTTCATACCCCTATTTACATCCAGTATTTTCCTGCAAAGGTAGAGAAAAATATGTTGATGAATGTTTCACATTCTCTCAGGACGGGTGGTTCTAGCTTTGTTGTTATTGGCAGTGTTATCTCAGTTACCCCTCATGCAGGAGACAGTGTTTGTTTCATCTAATATGGCTTTCTATAGGAATAAAGAGAAGGGATAGATGATCAAGGATAGAAAGTTGAGAATTAACTTTAGTACTAGCCCCTCCCACTCCCAGACCCTTGAAATGAACAATTGTGCTGTCTGTGACTAGTTTTATTTTTGTCTTTTTTAATAGGCTGAGCAACTTTACCTTGTTTACAAATGTGTTGACACCATTTGCTTCAGGCCATATTCCCCCCTTTTTACTATTTATAGGATTTCCTTTTCACAAAACTTTTAATGAAAACAAGCTGAAGAAATAAATGCATTAAAATTTGCCCAGCTGTTGTCTAAGCCCTCTTGATTGACACCCATGTGGCAGTAGAGTTCTAATATCTGTAATAAAGCGAGATTAGCTATTGGGGGAAAGTGTTTGTTGGCTATAAGGAAACAGTATGTGCTTTTGCCTCTTTTTGCTTGTTGGGTTACAGAAGCCCAGGGTGAAAGAATATTTGTTTCCAGTTTTTAAATTAGTTTAAATAAGCAAGTTCTTAATGAAAGATTTTTTAACAAGAAAGATGCTTGTTCAATGTGACATGCCACTCTGTTGTAAAACCTGACACCGGCATAATACGTGCCTAATGCAAAGCATTTCCTCCTGTGTTGGGGACAATTAAGGTAGCATATATAGATTCCACCCTCAGCAATGCCGAAAACATGCAACATGGCCGCCAGGGCTAATACAAAAATAGCCTAAGCTACAATCAACCTTCTTTAAGGAAGTACTAGCCAAAAGTACAAACCTTACAAACTGCCTTTTACCCTAGCAACAGCAGCAACCAATCCCAGTAATCTGCCCTCCAGCCTAGCAACAGCAGTGACCAATCCTAGATTGCCACCCGTCCCTACTAGCCACGCCTTCTTCCAAAAGCATATATATACCCAGCCCTCTCAATAAAACTTTGCAGCTTGATCAGAATATTTGTCTTGCTGTCGTTCTTCGTGTCTCTTGTCCCATACCATTCTTCCCTCACAGGAGTTAAAGCCTCGGTTGATCGTCCGCGGGCCGGGACACTCCTGGAATGCTAAAATTGTCTTATTGTAACTTCACATTCTGGTGTGGTTTAATGTGCCTGGGGGGCAGTTTGAAGCAGTCATCATATACTCAGTTTGAAAATAAATTCTAGATATGCAAATGGTGACTTTCTTAGAAAAGTCTTCACAAAATAAACTGTTTGAGTTTTTTGTAGCACAGTAAAAAAAAAAAAAATAGATTAAAAAACTAAACTTTACAGCTAAGCCCATACGACTTTTGGAAGTAAATATAGGGAAATATCTTATGTCTTGTAATAAGAGTGGTTTCCTAGACCTTACACTCAAAGGGCAAGTAATGTAAAAAGAAATAGATAAATGGAGCCTCCTCAAAAATAATCACTTTCGTTCATCAAAGGACTTTATCAAGAAAGTAAAAAGGCACCCTATGCAGTGGGAGACAATATTTGGAAACCACATTTCAGATTAGGTTTTAATGTCCAGAATATATAAAGAGATTCTATAACTCAACAACAAAAAAGACAAGCAAAAGATATGGACAGAAACTTTTCCAAAGAGGAAATACAAATTGCTCAAAACTGGGTAAAGATGCTCAACCTCACTGGCTATTAGAGACATGAAATCAAAACCACAGTGAGAGGGGGTGCACTGGTAGTTCAGTGGTAGAATTCTCACCTGCCATGTGGGAGACCTGGGTTCGATTCCCACCCCCTGCACTTCCCCCCACCACCACCAAAAGAAAAGTTCAAGAAATGGTGCTGCAATAATAGGATAGTCACATGGAAAAATAATAAAATATGACCCCCACCATACAGCATATCAAAAAAAAAAAAACACAATGAGTTATCATCTCACAACCACTAGAATGGCCATTATTTAAAAAAATGAGAAAACTGCATATTCTGGAGAGGATGTGAAAAAAGAGACACACTTATCAACTGTTGGTGGGAATGTAGAATAACACAACCACTATGAAAGGCAATTTGGCAGTTCCTCATGAAGCTAAGTATAGAATTGCAATATGATCTAGCAATCCCATTACTAGGTACATATTCAGAGAGACGGAAGTTTAGGACATAAACAGACATTTGCACACCAAAGTTTATAGTGGCATTATTCACAATTACCAAGAGATTAAAACAGCCCAAACGTCCATCAACAGATGAGTAGCTAAACAAATTGTGGTACATACATAAAATGGCATATTATGCTGATAAGTCAGAATAAACTCATGAAGCATGTAATCATACAGATGAACCTTGAGGACATTAGGCTGAGTGAAATTATCCAGAAACAGAAGGACAAACACTGTATGAACTCACTAATATGAACAAATATTAATGAGCAAACTTTGAGAGTTAAAGTTGAGAATACAGGTTATCAAGGGATAGAAAGAGGGTAGAGATTGGGTATTTGATGCTAAAGGAGTAGAAAGTGTTTAAAAGGATTGATTGTAAAAATCCAGATTTGGATAGTATGATACCATCTGATGGTAGCACAGTATTGTAAATACGCTGAATGAAGCTAGTGTAAGTATGGTTGAGGAAGGAGGGTTGGGGGCAGGGATGACGCTGGAAGGAACGATAGAGGATAAGGCCTGGGACAGGGTAAAACAGCAAAACCTGAACAGGGCAATGACGCAATGACAGGGATTAACTGTACAAATATAAGAATGTTTTTGCAAGATGGAAAACAAATGAATGTCAACATTGCAAGGTATTTAAAATGGGATGGGATACAGAAAAATACAATCAATGCAAACTGGGTTCTATAATTAACAGTTATCAGCTTCCACTGAATATAACAAAGCCAATATTCCAAACCTAAATGTCAATAAGTGAGGAATATAGGGGAGGTGTATGGGTTACCTTTTGGAAGAAATGAAAATGTCTTTTCCTTTGTGGTGGTGAAAACATGGCTATGTGATTATGATACCAGAAACCATTAATATTTTACTTAGGTTGGACTATATGATGTGTGAATAAAACACTTAAAAATGAACAGATGGTTTGCACAGGTTAGTTCTCACAGAGTAATTGGAGCAGAGAATAAAAAAGTATTTGCAAAGTCCCTTTGTTGGACTGGGGATAAAGTAAGAAATATTCAGTTGCCCAATCTGGAGAGTTCCTGATATTCTCAAAACCGTGGGGGGAACCAATTCAATAGGCTGAGTCCCCAATCTTGGGGTTCACCCCTCTGAAACTTATTTCTGCAAAAGAGAAGCTAAGCCTAAGAATAATTATGCCTAAGATTCACCCCCAAAGAATCCCCTTTGTTGCTTAGATGTGACCTCTCTCTGTAAGCTAACTCAGCAGGTGAATTCACTGCCCTTGCCTACACACGACATAATTTCCAGGGATGTAAATCTCCCTGGCAATGTGGGACAGGACTCCCAGGATGAGCCTGGACCCAGAATCATGGGAATGACAATGTCTTCTTGAACAAAAGGGGAAAAAGAGAAATGAGACAAAATAAAATTTCAGTAACTGAGAGATTTCAAACAAAGTTGAGGTTATCCTGGAGGTTATTATTATTATTATGCATTTTATAGATACCCTTTTTAGTTTATGGTGTATTGGAGTGGCTGGAGGGAAGTACCTGAAAGAGCTGAGCTGTGTTCCAGTAGCCTTGCTTCTTGAAGATGATTGTATAAAGATATAACTTTTATAATCTGACTGTGTGATTGTGAAACCCTGTGTCTGATGCTCCTTTTATCCAGGGTATGGACAGATGAATAAAACAATATGGATAAAAAATACATAATAGAGAGGACAAATGGTAAAATAAATTGTGGGGGTGGAAATACTAGTGGTCAGTGAGAGGGAGGGGTAAGGTTGTGTGGTATGTATGAATTTTTTCTTTTTTATTTCTTTTTCTGGAGTAATGCAAATGTCCTAAAAAAATTATCATGGTGATGAACACACAACTATGTGATGATATTGTGAGCTATTGATTGAACATTATGTATGGAATGTATGTGTGAAGATTTCTCAATAAAAATATAAAAAAAAAAAAACTGTATGTACATGGAACCTTGAGTAGGACATGAGATTTTGTTTGTTTGTCCAGAGTGATGCCCTGATAAATCCCAGAGTGATTTGAACAGTGAATAATAAAGTATTTGCAAAGTCCCCTTTGGGGAATGGTGAGAAAAAGGGAAAAGTCAGCTTCCCCAAGTTGAATTCTTGATATTCTCACAAGCAGTGTGGACAACCAAAGCTATAGGGTGAGCCCCCAATCTTGGGGGTTGTTCATGTGAAACTTAACCCCACAAAGGATAGGTCAAGCCTACTTAAAATGAGGCCTAAGAGTCATCCCCAAGAGAATCGCTTTTGTTGCTCAGATGTGGCCTTTCTCTCCAGCCAACACAACAAGCAAACTCACCACCCTCCCCCTGTCTACATGGGACACGAATCGCAGGGGTGTGGACCTTCCTTGCAATGTGGGACAGAAATCCTAGAATGAGCTGAGACTCAGCATCAAGGGATTGAGAAAACCTTCTTGACCAAAAAGAGGAAGAGTGAAATGAGACAAAATAAAGTGTCAATGGCTGAGAGATTCCAAACAGAGTCGAGAGGTTATCCTGGAGGTTATTCTTATGCATTAAATAGGTATCACCTTGTTAGTCAAGATGTAATGGAGAGGCTGGAGGGAACTGCCTGAAAATGTAGAGCTGTGTTCCAGTAGCCACGTTTCTATTTTTTTAATTTTTAGAATTTTTTTATTAATTTCAAATTTTAAAAAATATGGCAACACAGAAACATTAACATTCTTAACATATAATCATTCTGTTCTACATATATATATAATCAGTAATTCACAATATCATCACATAGTTGCATATTCATCATCATGATCATTTCTTAGAACATTTACATCAATTCAGAAAAAGAAATAAAAAGACAACAGAAAAAGAAATAAAACGAAAACAGAAAAAAATATATATACTTACCATACCCCTTACCCCTCCCTTTCATTGATCACTAGCATTTCAAACTAAATTTATTTTAACATTTGTTCCCTCTATTATTTATTTTTATTCCATATGTTCTACTCCTCTGTTGACAAGATAGATAAAAGGAGCATCAGACACAAGGTTTTCACAATCACACAGTCACATTGTGACAGCTATATCATTATTCAATCATCCTCAAGAAACATGGCTACTGGAACACAGCTCTACATTTTCAGGCAGTTCCCTCCAGCCTCTCCCATTACATCTTGAATAACACAATGATATCTACTTAATGCATAAGAATAACCTCCAGGATAACCTCTGGACTCTGGAATCTCTCAGCCATTGACACTTAGTCTCATTTCACTCTTCCCCCTTTTGGTAGAGAAGGTTTTCTCAATCCCTTGATGCTGAGTCTCAGCTCACTCTAGGATCTCTGTCCCACGTTGCCAGGAAGGTCGACACTCCTGGGAGTCATGTCCCATGTAGGCAGTGGGAGGGTGGTGAGTTTGAGTAGCCATGTTTCTTGAAGATGATTGTATAATGATATAGCTTTCACAATGTGACTGTGTGATTGTGAAAACCTTGTTTCTGATGCTCCTTTTTCTACCGTGTCTACAGATGAGTAAAGCATATGGAATAAAAATGAGTGATAGGGGGTGAAAAAACAAAAACAAAAACATAAGGTTGTACAACATAATGAGCCATAATGTAAGCCATCTAAGTTAATAGTGTAGTTATAATAACATTGTTTCATCAATTGTAACAAAAGTATCACCCCAATAACAGTGTCAATAATAGCAAAAAGTGAATATCTGAGGTGATGAACATATGAACTCTGTCTTTTTTGCATGATCTTACTATAAACCTACTTCTCTAATAAAATAATTTAAAAATATATAATGGACTACAATTTCTATTTTTGGAGTACATAACTCACTTTAGCATAACTTGCTAATAAGGCATTATAAATATTTGTGTATGTTTAAAGAAATCCCCTTAATGTTTTGATTTGCATTTCATTTCTTACTGAATGTAAACTCTTCTTTGTTATCTACTTTCCTCTCTGCCATTGTGAAATACTTATTCATTTCTTCACTTATTTTTCTATTTGACTCTGGTTTTTCTTTATTGATCTGGTAGAGTGCTTTATATTAAGAATATTAATATTTTGTCATATTTGTTGCAGAACATTTTCCCTAGGTTGCTATATGTCTTTAATTTTATATAATTTTAAATATTTCAACTTTTGTTTTATGGTATTTAGGATTTATGACACACTTTGCAAAGCCTTTTGTATTCTAAAATTGCAAAACCATTTTTTCTTTAGTCTCTTTCACACTGTTGGATTAATTTGTTTGCACTTATATCTTTAATCCATCTGGAATTTATTATGGAGTTCATGTTAAGGATTTATATTATGTCTCTAAATGCATAGCCAACTATTCGACACTATTTATTGAATAATTTATCATCTATATATGGTTGGGAGTCCGCACTGCATTACTTTTCTTTTGGATACTCTTTATTGGCTCTTTTCACACATTTAATATTCCATATTCATGGAAAAGCCATTTGTCATGTTCCAAGAAAATCCTACAGAGACTATCTTTGGAATCACTTTAGAAATTAGATGAGAATTAGCATTTATGATACCACATGCTCCATTTAGGAACAAAGTGCATCTTTCCACTTTTAAGATCTTTTAAATAAATTTTATTATTAACTTATTACTAAGACTTTCACATTTCTTGTTAATTTTTAGGTATTTTATAGTTTTGAGGATTTTTTTTCTTCACTGAATTCATTTTTGCTACTTCTTTTTTTTTTTTTTACTTAGTTATTGCTAACGTAACATCTACAAAATGCTTTGGATCTTTGCACACACACATGCACACAAATATCATACAGCAAATAACAAAATGTCAAAATGTGAGATATTCATGAAATTTTGGGTGAATTATTTTATTTGCTTATGTTTCAGAACTCTGTGACCCAGCAATTCCATTTTCAGGTATATACCAAAAATAAATCAATGAAGGTTTGACAAAAAAAGCATATCAAAGAATATTTATAGAAGTTTCATTCACAATAGTTAAAGACTGGAAACAACCCAAATGGTCACCAATAGGAGATCAGATTAACAAATTGTGTTTATTTATACAGTGGAATACTGCACAGCAATAATAATAAGTATAGCAGTAATAATAATGGAACAATTCATACAAGAAACTGGATGGCTAAATCTCACAACCGTTATCTTGAGCAAAGGAATCATGACCATTTATATGAAATTTAAGTATGGCCAACTAATTTTCTGTAATAAAAGTCAAAATGGTGATTTCTTATGGGTAGAAAGGCATTGACTAGGGTGGGTCATGAGGCAACTTTCTGGTGTGATGGAAATATTTTGCATATTGATCTAGAAGGTGATATGATTGATATAGAAATATATAAAAATTAATTGATTTAACTGGTTTGGTTTGCTAAAGCTGACAAAATGCAATATATCAGAAATGGGTTGGTTTTTACATTAGGGATCTATTAACTTGTAAGTTTCCAGTTCTGAGGCCATGAAAATGCCCAAATCAAGGCATCAACAGGTGATACTTTCTCCCTAAAGAGCAGCTCCCAGCAATCTGGGACTCTTCTGTCACATGGCAAGGCACATGGTGACATCTTCTGGTCTCTCCCTTCTCTCCTGGGTTTGTGGCTTTCAGCTTCTGACACAGCACAGAAAACTTCTGAAAGTCTCTCTGTTTTCGCTTCTCTGTGGCTTTCTTTCTATTATCTCTTAATCTCTCTCCCTTCCCTCATAAAAGACTCCAGTAAAAGGATTAAGACCAGCCTCCTCAGGATCCACCTAGCACCTGCCCCCAGGTGCCACTAGCATGGGTTTTGTGCCCAGGGACTGCACTGCCTCCTGAACGGAGGGGGCAAGCCCAGCCCCTCAAGCCATCATGGCAAGCGAAGAAGACTGAGGGTGTCCGAGGCCACGTATGACTCTGCTGACCTCACATCTCAGAAAACTTAGAAAAGCCCCAGGTAACACTCAAAGTGACAGGTAAAATGATTCATTTCTTAATGCTAAAGCCAATCTCTCCTAAACTGTCACACTGGGCCTATCTCCACTGGGACTTGCCTAATTGCGGGAGTTGATGGTAAAGTCAAAACTAAAACCTTCACTACTCCTTTCCTTTGTAGCTTAAGGACAGTCTAGGGTCCTGTCAATTTCTCATTGTCCCTGAATGCCTCCCACCATTCTAGGAAAGGATCTTAATCACTCCTTGGGGGCCACCATAGACTAGTAGACTGGACTAATGTGATCCCTTGTTTGTCCAGAGACCCCTACTAAATCTGAGCCCTCTCGGCATCCCAAGGGAAATCCTTAAGCAAATAAACCTGTCTTCATGGAATAAAACATCCCAAGGAGAGCCCACTGAGTAGCCTGGATCAGCATTAAGGTCAAGCCTAAAATAACCTTTCCCATTGAAAGCAACATTCCTTTAGACAGGAAGGTAAAAATCCTCCTGCCAAGTACAAATATTTCCTTAAAAACTAACTCCAACTCCTAGGTTCAGTTCTAAATTTAAAAAAATGCACTATTTAACATTTTTTATTGTGAAATATAACATATATATAAAAAAGCAATAAATTTCAAAATATATTGTAACAAGTAGTTATAGAATAGATTTCAGGGTTTGGTATGGGCTATAGTTACACAATTTCTAGCTGCTCCAAGACACTGGAGACTAAAAGAGATATGAATATAATGATTCAGCAGTCATACTAATTTGTTAAATCCTACATTCTCTGTTATAACTCTACCTTCTCCTTTGTTCCTTCCTCCAATCTATAGAGACTTGCCCATTTTAACTTTTTCATGTTGAAAAGAGGTATCAATAATATAGTAACTAGTTGATGTTCTTGGAGAGGCTGAGCCCTCTGGGTTTCAGGACTTATCTGCCCTAGAAATCATTTGGATTCTGGGAAGTAAATTAGTATGTGAAAGTAAATTAGTATGTGAAACTTCAGATTTCTTAGGTTTCTTTAGGGTTAACAGGAATGATATTGATTGAGGTTTGGCAAACTGTGGCAATTAGCAACATCTAGCTGAAACTTGCATAAGAGTAGTCACCAGAATAGCTTCTCAACTCTATTTGAAGTCTCTCAGACATTAATACCTTATTACGATTCTTTTCACCCTTTTGGTCAGGAAGGTGTTGTTGGCCCCACAATACCAAGGCCAGGCTCATCCCTGGGAGTCATGTCCCATGTTGCCAGGAAGACTTTCACTCTTGGAAGTCATGTCCCATATAGGGAGGAGGATAATGATTTTCCTGGCAGAGTTGGGCTTAGAGAGAGAGCTCACATCTAAGCAACAAAAGAGGCTTTCTGGAAGCACCTCTTAAGCATAATTATAGGTAGGCTTAGTATTTCCACTACAGAAATAAGTTTTATAAGAGCAAGTTTAAAGATCAAGGGCTTGGCTTATTAACCTGGAAGTCCCTAATACTTGAGAAAGTATCAATAGTTTCCAAATAGGAATGTTTAATAGTTCCATATTTAAAAATGCATTTCTTTTTTACTCCTAATATGCCCTCTCAATACCTATTTGCTGTTGAATGGCAGGGTCTTAAAAATAAAATTCCCACCCTACTCACCTAGACAGTGCTGCCACAATGGTTTTGAAATAATCCCCAGATCTTTGAAAATGCTTTAGCAGCAGATCTCGCTAACTTCCAACTGCATTAAAGCATAGTCTTGCAAAGTGTTAACTTTACCACCTAACATTTCTAATATAAAAGTAAATTTAATTTATTATAGTCATTACCGGCTATAAGCCCTGAATGGAGGTGGAAAGTTGTGGAGAATTTAAGAAAGTTTTTTTGTTTGTAGTCACTGTCAACTACAAGAAGCTATACAGAGTTTATAAAATGAATTTTCTGTCCTAGTCAAGGATGCTCTGTTAAAGAGTTCTTAGTGAAAAGTTACAAAAAGTTTTTCTTAACCTTCTGAGTGCTCTGTCTAAAAGATAAAAATTTTATATCATATCAGAATAATATCCTTATTAATGTTTATATTAACTTTTATCATCCTTCATTTCAGAAGATAAATCTTTTCACTCTTAAAGGAAAACTGTCACAAAAAAATTTATTCTCTCACCTTGTGAAAGTGCTAAAATAATAAAACATATTACCTTTAAAATGTTTAAGAACTATTAAAATAATTAAAAATTTGTTCTATTCTTTGGTTAGCTAAATTTATATATTTAGAGGTTATTTCTCTCCTAATACTAATCTGTATAATATTAAAAATTACAAATCACGAGAACAAAACAAATTTGTTTGTCAGTTATATTACTTTACTCTAAGGCTCCTCTAAAAGTACAGATGATCAACTATAAGTCAAAACTTCATCTCCAGCAAGTGCCTGGAGGGAAGTACCTGAAACTGTTGAACTTTGTTCCAGTAGCCTAGATTCTTGAAGACAACTGTACAAATATATAGCTATACAGCTATATTTATAGCTTTTGCAATGTGACTGTGTGCTTGTGAAAACCTTATGTCTGATGCTTATTATATCCAGGGTATGGACAGATGAGAAAAGAAAATAAGAATAAAAAAGTAAAAAAAATAATAGGGGGGATAATTGGGTATATTGAGATACTGTGGGTCACTGAGAGGGAAGGGAAAGAGATATGGAATGTACGAGTTCTTTTTTCCTTCTTTTTATTTCTTTTTCTGGAGTGATGCAAATGTTCTAAAAATGTCCATGGTGATGCATACACAACTATGTGATGATATCGTGAACCACTGGTTGTATAATATGGTTGGACTGTGTGTGGATATTTCTCAATAAAAATATTTTTTAGAAATGACAAAAAATAAACCTTCATCTCCAGCAAAATGACTTTAAAAGAAAAGCAAGACTAGTAGCCTTCCACACTAAACCAATGCTAACGTGAGGATTCTCAGACATTCCACATTCCCACTTTGGACTCCTCCCCTCTCAACTTAAATGAAATAGCCAGAAAGTTCTGTACCCTGTCAGGCAGGGCCTACACCCCTGACACGTCAGTAGCAGCTACAGAAGACAGACCCTCATCCCTCAGTACCCCTTAAGAATCAGGGGCAAAACTCTCTTAAGGGGAATTTGAGATGGGCTAGAACAAAGAGAGGGGGGAAAAAAACATAAAGGAGCCCATAAGCACACACCCAAATGCACTACCTACCACCATGCATCACCCTGGAGAGAAGGGAAGGTAGGAGAAAAGGCCCTGAAAAAGGAAGAGGGAGGGGGCAATAAGTAAAGCTAATCTATAAAAGCAAATAGTTCCACATTGCTTATTGCCTTTTGCCTCCCTTATTTCTGTGTTTGTGACAGCCCCTGCATGTCCTCCCGTACCTGCATGTATATCTAATAAATGTTCTGCCTGCTACTCAAAAAAAAAAAAAAACCATCTTGAATGAGGTCAGTCACATCACATATTAAGATCCTACTCACCAAAAGAGCCACAGGAATGGATGAGCTCTAACAACATGCTTTCCTGGGGTATATACAACTGCAAACCAGTATATATACTAAAAGTTTATTCACTTTACTAAATATAAATTATACCTAATTTTTAAAAACTAAGCTTTCTAATAGGCCTGTGCTGATGCAGTAAGTAAAATGAAATGAAATGTAACCCCCCCCAAATAAAAAACAAATTTTAAAAAAGAGATACTAGTTTCCTGACCTGATTCAAAAATCCCTTCATTACTACAAGATTTTAAGCATTAATGCCTTGGCCTGCTTTATCTGGATATCCCCCAATATTCAACTCAGCATACTCCCAAAGGATATTTCCTCCTGTACCTGCTACTCCTTATGAATACTCTATTTCTCTTCATATTTCCGTCTCCCAGCCTCCCAAGCTAAAATTTACAGTGTCATTTTTACACCCTACAATAACTGAACATCATCCCATGTCAATCTCTTTCTTTCATTTTTTTTTTTTACTTACACCATCTTTGAATGGACTATAAAAATAGCCTTCCAATAGGATGCTTCCCAATCTGTCCCTGGCCCCAACATGTTTCTAAAAAATATTTTGATTGACAAATCTTTACACACATACTGTCTATATATGGTATATAATGAATGGCTCACGATGTCATCATATACTTGTGTGTTCATCACCATGATCATTTTTAGAACATTTGCCTCGCTCTAGAAAAAGAAATAAAAAGAAAAAATGCATACATCCTATATCCCTTACCCCTGTGTGTCACTGATCACTAGTATCTTAATCTATTCAATTTATTTTACCCCTTATCCCCTGTTCTAGTTTGCTAACTGCCAGAATGTAATATACCAGAAATGGAATGTCTTTTTTTTTTTTTGGCATGGGCAGGCACCAGGAAGTGAACTGAACCTCTGGCATGGCAGGTAAGAACTCTTCCTGCCGAGCCACTGTGGCCCTGGAACGTCTTTTTAAAAAGGGAATTTAATAAGTTGCAAGTTAACAGTTTTAGGCTGTGGAAATGTCCCAATTAAAACAAATCTATAGAAATGTCCAATCTAAGGCATCCAGGGAAAAATACCCTGATCCAAGAGGGCCAATGAATTTCAGGGTTTCTCTCTGAAGTGGAAAGACACATGACAAAAAGTCAGGGTTTCTCTCTCGGCTGGAAGGGCACATGGTGAACACAGCATCATCTGCAGCTTCCTCTCCAGCTCCCCAGAAGGCATTTTCCTTCTTTATCTCCAAAAGTCACTGGCTTGTGGACTCTCTGCTTCATGGTGCTGTGGTGTTCTCCGCTCTCTCAGATTCTCAACCTTTCTCAAAAATGTTTCCTCTTTTATAGAATTCCAGTAATCAAGACCTACCTAGAGTGGGTGGAGACATGTCTCCACCTAATCCTGTTTAACAACCACTCTTGATTGAGTCACATCTCCAGGGAGATAATCTAATTAAAGTTTCAAACATACAGTACTGAATAGGGGTTAGAAAAACCAGCTGCCTTTACAAATGGGATTGAGATTAAAGCATGGCTTTTCTAGAGTACATATATCCTTTCAAACCAGCAAATCACCCTATTATTTATTTATTTTTATCCATATTTCTTTAATCACACATCCATAGCCTGGATAAAAGGATCATCAGAAACAAAGTTTTCACAATCACACAGTCATATTGTAAAAGTTGATCATTATACAATCATCTTCAAGAATCAAGGCTATTGATGAATCCCAGAATGATTTGAACAGTGAATAAAAAAGTATTTGCACCCCCCTTCAGGGAATGGTGAGAACAGGGAGAAATTCAACTTCCCCAAGTTGAGTTCTTGATGTTCTCACAGACAGTGTGGACAACCAAAGCTATAGGCTGAGCCCCCAGTCTTGGGGTTTGTTCATATGAAACTTGGCCCCACAACGGATAGGTCAAGTCAACTTAAAATTTAGGCCTAGGGGTCACCCGCAGGAGAGCCTCTTTTGTTGCTTGGATGTGGCCTCTCTCTCCAGCCAACACAACAAGCAAAATCACCACCCTCCCCCTGTCTGCATGGGACATGACTCCCAGGGGTGTGGATCTTCCTGGCAACATGGGACAGGAATCCTAGAATGAGCTAAGACTTGGCATCAAGAGATTGAGAAAACCTCTAGAATGAGCTGAGACCCAGCATCAAGGGATTGAGAAAACCTTCTCGACCAAAAGGGGGAAGAGTGAAATGAGACAAAGTGTCAATGGCTGAGAGATTCCAGAGTTGAGAGGTTGTCCTGGAGGTTATTCTTACGCATTAAGTAGATATCACCTTGTTATTCAAGATGTAATGGAGAGGCTGGAAGGAACTGCCTGAAAATGTAGAGCTGTGTTCCAGTAGTCATATTTCTTGAGGATGACTGAAAAATGATATAACTTTCACAATGTGACTGTGTGATTGTGAAAACCTTGTGTCTGATGCTCCTTTTATCTACCTTGTCAACAAATGAATAGAACATATGGAATAAAAATAAATAATAGGGGGAACAAATGCTAAAATAAATTTGGTTTGAAATGCTAGTGATTGATGAAGGTGAGGGGTAAGGGGTATGGTAGGTATAATTTTTTTTTTT
>PVIY010041349.1:0-21706 GCA_004026745.1 Myrmecophaga tridactyla
GAGAAGTGTTTTCAAAACCACTCACAATTCATTTTCTGTGGCCTCCATTCAGTCTACAGGAAATCCATGTTTCCCTTCATACCCCAATTATTTCATTGATAATTATTTAAAATGGATTTTTAAAAGTCTATACACCACCCCACTTCTCACAGCATCTGCCTCTTTGTCTATTCTCCAAGTATATCAAAACTGCAATCTTTTAGGCAAGAGCCCCTGTTCTAGTTTGCTAGCTGCTGGGATGCAATATACCAAAAATGGAATGGCCTTTAAAAAGGGGAATTTAATAAGTTGCTAGTTTACAGTTTTAAGGCTGATAAAATGTCCCAATTAAAAGAAGTCTATAGAAATGTCCAACCTAAGGCATCCAGGGAAAGACACCTTGGTTTAAGAAGGCCGATAACATTCAGTGTTTCTCTCTCAGCTGGAAGGGCACATGGCAAACATAGCAGTGTCTGCTGGCTTTCTCTCCAGGTCTCTTGTTTCACAAAGTGCCCCAGGAGGTGTTCTCCATCTCCAAAAGTCACTAGCTGGTGGACTCTCTGCTTCCTGGTTCTGTGGTATTCTGAAGCTTTCTCCAAAATACTTCTTCTATTATAGGATTCCAGTAAACTAATCAAGGACCACATAGAATGGGTGGAGACATGCCTCCATCTAATCAAGTTTAATACCCAAAATTGACTGAATCACATCTCTGTGGCAATAACCTAATCAAGTTTCCATTCTCTAGTTCTGAATAGCGATTAGTAGATACCATCACTCCCACAAGACTGATTAGGATTAAAGCATGGCTTTTCGAGGGTACAGAAATCTTTTCAAACCAGCACAGTTCCAACTTAGTGAACAGAAAAAAATGTTCCGACAACCTCAAGTTTTATGAACTCTTCTGTTAGAGATACCTTTCTTGGTCTCCTGGTGGGACGGAATAGTATCTCTTCATCAATATTGTGTACTCTTAAAAAAGAGTTTCTATGTTCCCCGGTGTATTAGTTATGATTCTCTAGAGAAACAGAATCCACAGGAAACACTCACAAATATAAAATCTATGGAAGTGTCTCACGTGACCTCGGGAACGGAAAGTTGAAAATCTGCAGAGTAGGCTGTGAATCCGACGATTCTGATGGAGGGTCTAGATGAACGCCACAGGAGAGGCTCGCTGGCCAAAGAAGGAAGAGAGCCTGTCTCTTTTGAATCCTCCTTAAAAGGCTTCCAGTGATTAGACTGAGCATCACTCATTGCAGAAAACACTCCCTTTGGCTGATTGCAAATGGAATCAACTGTGGATGCAGCCGACCTGATCATGATCTAATTCTGTGAAATGTTCTCCTTGCAACAGACAGGCCAGCACTTGCCCAACCAGACAAGGAGGTACCACCACTTGGCCAAATTGACACATGAAGCTGACCATGACACCAGGCTTCTTATATTGTGTTGAGGAGGTAAGGGTTCTGAAAGGAAGACCAGTTCTTTGACAGGATCCATTTTTGGCCCCCTGGTTGCAAGTATCACCCAATTTTGGCAGCTGTCATATAGTGAAAAGTGTACTGAGAGTCTATTGTCTAAAGTGATCATTCCTGACTAGACTGTGAATCAGAGTTAGTTTGGGGATTGAAAAAATTACAGAGAACTTGCTTGTCCCCCAGGGATACAATAAACTCTGTTTATAAGGACATACTTAGATGATCTGAATTGCCACATGGGGGAATTATCACCTTAAGGCACCATTCTAGATAGTAAATTTTCTCTCTTCCTTCACTTTGGGTTCTCTGATTATTTAAAAACTGTCTTTGAAGTTGTTTTATTAGTTTCACAAGAGATCCACATAATTTCAACCTCAATCCTCATATTCCCAACTTCATAAACATTTATCTAAATATTATGTATAAATTTCAAAACCCAGTACAAATGCAATGAGTATCAAAGTACTCCTTGGAGCTCAAATAACAATAGGGTGAGTGATTTTTGTTCAAATATGTGAGTCTAATATTTAGATGCAGTCTATCTATTCTCCCTTTTTTCACCTGTCCATAGCCTCCCCTCTTCCCTATTCCTGGGCTGGGCTTAGATGTCCTCAGGGAAGCCCTGGCACCCATAATTGTTATCAATAAGGATTCTACTACAGCTAGTAGTTTTTGTTATTGTTAGTGGTGAGTGGAGGTTGTGTAGAAATTTTTCATATTGCAAGCTCATTAAATTTTCATAATCCCTTAAAATACTTACCGTGTGCTTGGACACTCTGAAGAAGTTTAAATTCTTTAACGTTGGCAACAACCCTGTGAGGGGTACTATTACCATCAATTTACAAACAAAGCCACCAAAACATAAAAAAGTTTAGATTCCCCAGGAACTCGTAGCAAATGGAGAAATGTGCTAAGTCTATTCTTGTAAACTCTATCCTATGTTGTGTTATGCTATGCTGTGTTGCTATGCTATGCTTGTTTTAGTAATTTATCTAAATCTAGAAAACTGCCTCCCATTAGCTGGGTGAACTTGGCCAAATGATAATCACTTACTACTTATGAAAAAACAAACCACAGAGTAGGAAAATACAGTCATGACACACATATCCGACAGAAGTCTTGCTTCTAGAACGTGTAAGTAACTCTTATGAATATTCTATAAAAAAGAAAGACATCCAATTAAAAGAGCCCAAAATACTTAAATCCATTACAAAAGATTATAAATTGGCACAATCTCTTTGGAAAACTTTATCAGTGTCTATTAAGGCTAGACATACTCATGCCTGGGAAGTAGCAATGCATTCCTAGGTGAAGTCCCAACACATAAGAGTAAATATCTCCCCCAAAAGACATGTAAAAATTCATAGCTATTTTTTTCATAAAACAGGTCAAAACGTAAACAATCCAAATGCTTATCAATAGTAGAATGGATAAGTAAATTCTTCTATATAGATTGGTAGCAAAAATCATAATATTATGTGCACATTATGTTACACACAATAGGATTCTATTTATATAAATAGAATAAAACAGGCAGAACAAATCTATGGTGGGTGTCATCAAAACAGAGGTTAAATTTGGGCATTGCTGCTAGAAGAGGGAAAAAGTGAGGTTTCTGTGGTGCTTTATGTCTTGATCTTGTTGGAAGTTACATGGTGCATATTTGCAAAATCCATCACATTGTACAATTTTAATTTGTACACTTCATTCCATTTACAGTTGTGGGAATGATCTTTATGAATACTGATTAATCCCAAATATACAAAATATTCCGAGAAAAAAATTGTAAGCCAACTCTCGGGATAATCACATACTCCCATTCAAACATATTTAATAGCAATAACAGTAAAAACACCATGGTACCTTGCTGTGCCAGCCACTACCTCAGCACTCTATGTGCATTGCCTCCCTTAATCCTCCCAAACACTAAGTGGAGGAGGTTATTGTTATTATTCCTATTTTTCACTTGAAAAAACTGAGGCACAAAAAGTTTTGGTAACTTCCCCAAGATCTTCCCCAAAACAGAGCCAGAGTAAGTAAGGATGATATTTTGAGAAAATGGAATAAAAAGAGTGGGGACCAACCTGACTGAAACTGAAGCAAACATGTTTTGATTGAAGGAACTTGTTGAGAACTGATAATAAATAAGGAGGTGACTCTTATAGGTTGAATGTCTCTCCCCAAATGATATGTTGACGCCCAACTCCTGGTGCCTATGAATGTGGCCTTATTTAGAAACAGGATCTTGGCAGATGTATTCATGTTAAGATGAAGTCATACTAAAATAGGGTGACCCTAATCCAATATGACTGGTGTCCTTAAGAGGAGAAGAATTAAGGACAGAAGGACAGATGAAGTCAGAGGCAGAGATTGCATCTACTGGCTAAGGAATGCCAATGAATGCCAAATGCCAGGAGCTAGAAGAGGCAAGGAAGATTTCTCCTCTACAGTTTTCTGAGAAAGGGTGGCCTTGTTGACACCCTAGTTTTTTACTTCTAACCCCCAGAATGGTGAGACAATGAATTTCTTTTGTTTTAAGTCATCCAGTTTGTTGCAGAAGTTATAGAAAACAAATACAATGACTAAAAACACAATTGTACTTTGCCTGGGTTTTGAGACTTATAAGTCAAAGGATATTAGGTAGCTGATAACCAGAGAAGCTTTCTTATCCAGATTCCCCAGTTTATTGTAAAGATGGCTGAAAGGTGATATTGGGTAACTTGATTTAATCTTTCTTGGATCAAGATTCACCAAATAGAAGTAAAAATGAAATACAAAGTCTGATTAGAGAATTTGCTTGTGAATGAGCTTTCCTGAGCATTCAGGAGGCAGCGCTGATTTCATCAATAATTTTTAACTCTGCATACTCCATATAAGTAATAAGAGGCTATCAGCATTGTTAGCAATAAGATCATAAGTAAATAACTTTATCTCCTCACCTACAAAGTGGGTAAGTTATTTCTGTTTATATAATCCTTGTCAACTGCTTATAAAATTTAGTGAGTAAAATGGATATAATTCTGCATAAACCAATATGATGTCACATCTCTGACCATAGACCTGATTTAATTTAAATTTAAATTAGTTTTCATTTATATATAATTATTCTTTTTATTTTTTATCCTGATGTTTACTTTTCCTTAGGCATTCTCTAAAACAACCTTGCTGACAGACAATAAAGTAGTTATCTTTTCATCTCAGATTGGCAAAGACTTAAAAGAATAATAAAATCAGTATCGTAGGGAGCATGAATTGGTGCTTTTTGTGTAAAGGAATTTGGAAGTAGTTACCAAATATTTTGCTTGTCTTTAAACCACCAATTTCAATTCCAGGAATTCTAAAAGCAATATGCTTGAGTTTGAAGATGTATGTTAAAGGATGTTTACTGTAGAATTTCTACGTACCCAAAGCTCTTAGGAACAAACGTGTTTTGTAATTCAAAATTATTTTCCTGACTTTAGAAAGGTCATACAGTGCATGGTATGTAAAAACACCAGAGACATTTGGGGAAGCATTTAATGACCAAATAACATTAGTATTTCTGTAGCAGAACCTGTGGATAATAACACTAAATGAGTAAATTATACTAGAATAAAGACCACAGTTTCAAATCTGTTCCAATAATGTTTTGACACCAAATGAATACAGGTTAGGTTAGGTTTGACCACCAAATTAGTGGGAAAAATCTTTCAATTTTAAAAGTTTGGGAAGTTCATGGTTGCTGATAAGGGACCACAGACGTGTAGTAACAAAAACTCTGAAAACAATGCAAATGTTCATCAAATAGTTATCTTCAACTTACATTGCTCCTTTACATATATTCTAAGCAACCACTTTTAAACAATATAGAGTAGAGGTTTTTTCCAGAAATATAAAACCTGAAAGAATTCATCACCAGCAGATTTGCATAACAAAACACTAAAATGAATATTTCAGGCAGAAGGAAAGTAATTATGATGTAAATATGGATGTGCACAAAGGAATGAAGAACTCCAGAGAGGGTAAATACAAGTATAAATATATGAGGTATTTTTCTCAGTTTATCACTTTAAAATATAATTGACTGTTTAAACAAAATTAAAAACAATTTAGGGTGAGGTTTATATCATATTTGAAGGTAAAATGTAGTCAATAATAGCACAAAGGTTTATGAGGAGAAATAAAATCTACTATTAAGATTCCCTCAATATATTTGAAATGGTACAAACCACTTGAAAGTGGACAAATTAAAGATGTAATCTATATACACTAAAGCAGTCACTCAATGAAAAACAAAGAGTCATGGCTAATAAAGCAACAAAGAAGATAAATCAATATAATAATTCATATAACCCTAAACAAAGGCAAAAATAAGAAAAAGACAATTAGGATAAAATGAGAAAAATTAAAAATAGCTATATAATAGATTTGAATCCAACCATATCAATAATTACGGTAAATATAATTGGTCTAAATGTGACAATTAAAAGTCAGTGAGGGTGGTTCACAGGCAGAGTTCTTGCCTACCAGGCCAGAGACCTGGGTTTACTTCCCAGTGCCGGCCCATGAAAAAAAAAAAAAAAAAAATCAGTGAGACAGAGTGCAAAGGTAATTCTCACTTTCCATGTTTGAGACCTAAGTTGGATTCCCAGTCCATGCACTTCCCCCAAAACAAGCAAACAAGCAAAGCAAATGAAAAACCAACAAAATTTCAACAAGTGGCACTGCAATAGTGGCCTACTCACATGGAAAAATAATGAAATGTGACCCAACCATACAGCATACAAAATGAAAAAGTCAGTGAGAGTGACGTCATCAACACAGCAACATAAGGCAGCTAGTGAACACCTCTCCCCAGAGATTCAACAATAAAAGGACAATTCTCACTTGTTCAGAACTCTAGGGGAAGGTATATCCTGGAGAAAGATCCCACACACACTGACTCAAAGAAAGAGAAGAATATCTGTCCCATGCAGCTCAGGGAGTTTCCAGAGGCAGCAGCCCAGATTGCGCCCACCTTCCACAGCAGTGAGACAGACCCCCACTCATACCCAGACTCAGAGACCTAAGACTGCAGGTCTCAAGGACAAGGCAAATTCTGCCAAGGGCAGAATATAAAAGGGAAACAGGAAAGAGTTTCCAAGATTGAGGCTGTGCTAGTCAGAAATTGCTATGTACCCCAGAAAAACCTTGTTCTTCTAATGCTGATTCAGTATTGTAAGGGTGAGATTCTTTGAGTAATTAGAGCAGAAATTAATGAAATGGAGAATAGCAGAAATTAATGAAATGGAGAATGAAAAACGGTAGAGAGAATCAATAAAATCAAAAGTTGGTTCTTTGAGAAGATTAATAGACTAAAAAACCCTTACTAGACTGACAAAGACAAAAAGGGAGATGCTGCAAATAAATAAAAAAATAGAATCAGAAACGAGAGGGCGGGGCATTAGATCTGTGATCCTGAGGAGATCACAGATCCCGAGGAGATAAAAAAAGACTACAAGTGGTTACTATGAACAAGTGTATGCTAACAAAATAGGCAGCTTAGATGAAATGAACAAATTCCTAGAAACACATGAACAACCTACAGTGACCCAAGAATTAATCTAATGTATCACATTAACAAATTAAAAGGGAAAAGCTACAGAGTCATCCTTTCTGCAGAAAAGGAATTTGACAAAATCAGCATGATAAAAACACTTCAAAAGGTAGGAATAGGAGGATAACTCCCTCAACATGATAAAGGGCATATAAGAAAAACTCACAGCTAATATTATACTCAATTGTTAGAAACTGAAAGCTTGCCCTCTAATATCAGGAAAAAGACAAGGATGCCCACTGTCACCACTATTATTCAACATTGTACTAGACATATTAGCTAGAGCAATTAGGCAAGAAAAAGAAATAAAATGCATCCAAATAGGAAAGGAAGAATTAAAATTGTCACTATTTGCAGATGACATGATACTATATTTAGAAAATCCAGGAAAAACAACAGCAAAGCTACTTGAGCTAATAAACGAGTTGAGCAAAGCGTCAGGATACAAGATCAACACACACACACACACACACACACACACACATACATAAATAGTGTTTCTATACACTAATAATGAGCTATCCAAAGTGGTAATCAAGAAGGAAATTTCATTTATGATAGCACCTAAAAGAATAAAATATTTAGGAATAAATTTTGCCAACAATGTAAAGGATTTGCACACAGAAAACTACAAAACATTTTTAGGAGAAATCAAAGAAGACCTGAATAAATGGAGTGATATTCTGTGTACATTGATCGGAAGGCTAAATTTCATTAACACGTCAATTCTACCCAAATTGATTTATAGGTTCAATGCAATATCAATCAAAGTCCCAACAGATTACTTTGCAGAAATGGAAAAGCTAATTATCAACTTTATTTGGAAAGATAAGGGACCTCAAATAGCCAAAAACATCTTGAAAAAGAAGAATGTAGTGGGAGATATGCTTCCTGTCTTTAAAGCGTATTAGAAATCCATAGTGGTCAAAAAAAGTATGGTACTGGCATAAAGATAGACATACTGATCAATGGAATCGAATTGAGGGTTCTGAAATAGACCCTCAGATCTATGGTTAATTGATTTTTGATAAGGCTCCCAAGTCTACTCAACAGGAGCAGAACAGTCTCTTCAATAAATGGTGTCCGGAGAACTGGATATCCATAACCAAAAGAATGAAAGAGGGCCCTTATCTCACATACTATTCAAAAATTAACTCAAAATGGATCAAAGACCCAAATATAAAAACGGGTTCTTAAACCCCCTAGAAGAAAATGTGGGGGGATATCTTCGAGATCTAGTGATAGGTGATAGTTTCTTAGACTTTACATCCAGCAAAAGAGATGAAAAAATATAAAAAATAAATGAGAAATCCTCAAAATTGAATACTTCAGTGTTTCAAAGGACTTGGTCAAAAGAGTGAAAAGGCAATCGACTCAATGGGAGAAAATATTTGGAAACCACATATCTGATAAGTGTTTGATATATATAAGGAAATCCTACAACTTCACAATAAAAAGACAGACAACCCAATTTAAAAAAAAATGCCCAAAAGACGTGGATAGATATTTTTCCAAAGAGGAAATACAGATGGCTTAAAAGCACATGAAAAGATGCTCAGTTTCACTAGTTATTAGGGAAATGCAAATCAAAGCCACAATGAGGTATCTTCTCATACCTGTTAGAATGGCTGCTATTAAACAAATAGTAAACTGCAAGTGTTGGAGAGGATGTGAAGAAATTGGAACACTTATTCACTGCTGGTGGGAATGTAAAATGGTACAGCCACTGTGGAGAATGGTTTGGAGGTTCCTCAGGAAGCCAAGTATAGAGTTACCTAACAAACCAGCAATCCTGCTACTCAGAAGCTCTGAAAGCAAGGAGACAAACAGATATTTGCACATCCAAGTTCATAGTGGCATTATTCACAATTGCCAAAAGATGGAAACAACCCAAGTTCCATCAACAAATTAATGGATAAACAAAACATGGTATATACATACGGTGGAATATTACTCAACAGTAAGAAGGAATGAAGTTCTAAAGCATGTGACAACATGGATGAACCTTAAAAAAGGTTACATTATGCTAAGTAAAATAAGTCAGACACAAAAGGACAAATATTGTATGATCTCATTGCTATGAGCAAATTATAATATAACTCATAGCCATAAAATAAAGAATATAGGTTACCAGGATATAGAATGAGGATAAAGAATGCGGAGTGGTGGCTTGATGTGTGCAGAATGTTTAACTAGGTTGATCTTAAACATTGGCAATGTGCAGAGGTGATGGTAGCACATTATTGTGAGAATGATTAATAGTGCTGAATGGTATGTGAACGTGGTAGAAGAGGGACGTTTAGAGTCATGTCTGTCACCAGAAGGAAAGTTGGAGGTTAAGACATGGATACATATAACACAGTGAATCTTGTGTATAATGTCCATGCTTAACTGTGCAAATACAAAAAGTTCTTTCACGGAGTAGAGCAAATGTACCACACTATTACAAGGAGCTAGTAATAGAGGGGTATATGGGGAAAGATGTACCATTGCAAGCTATGGGCTATAGTGAAGAGTGATATTTTAATACTCTTTCATCAACAGTGACAAACGTATCACGGCAATACTATGGTCAGTAACGGGAGGGTGGGGATAAGGGGAATAGGAAGATTTGGGTTTTCTTCTCTAGGAAAAGAGAAGAAGAAAAAGTAATGAAAATGTCCTAAAATTGATCATGGGGATATATGCACAACTATGTGATGATACTGTGAGCCAGTAATTGTACACCTCAGATAGTTTGCATGGTGTTTGAATATATTTTAATAACAGAACATTAAATTAAAAAAAAAAAGAAAATCAGTGATTGTCAGATTTAACCAAGGCAACACCCAAATATATTCTACCTTCATGAAAACACCTTGAAGCAACAAATGGGATAAGAGTTAAAAGGATGGAAATCAAAATAAAGTTGGAGTAGCTATATTAATATCTGAAAAACTCTTTCAGAGCAAAAATTATGAAGATAAGAAAGATTATTTCATAATGCAAATGGATCATTTCATCAAGAGGAAATAACAATTGTAAATATGCACCTATCAGAGCTTCAAAGCGCATAATAGAACTGCAAGGAGAAATAGAAAAATTCATAATTATACTTGGAGGATTCAATACCGGTCTTTCAATAATTGATTTTAAAATGGCAGAAAATCAGTGATGTATAGAAAATTTGAATTATGTAATCACCCAACTTGATCTAATTACTATTTACAGAACACTCCATTCAACAACAGTAGAATATACATTCTTTTTAGGTTCACACAGGACATGTACCAAAATAGACTGTATTCTGGTCCTATTAAAAGAATCCAACAACTTTTAAAGAATTCAAGTTATACATAGTATGCTCTCTTATCACAATAAATTAAATTAAATTAGAAGTCAATAACAGAAAAATCTCAGGATAATCCCCAAATATTTTGAAACTAAATATCACATTCAAAGGCAACTTATGGGTCAAGAAGAAATCAAAAGGAATTTTAGAAAGAATTTTGAACTAAGTAAAAATGGAAGCATATCGAAATTTGTGGGATGCTGCCAAATGAATATTTAGGAGGAAAAGCACAGCACTCAACCCTATTAATTAAAAAAAAGAAAAAGGTCACAATTCAATAACTTCATCTTCCACTTTTAGAAACTAGGAATAGGTGATCAAATTAAGCCCAAGATAAATAGACAAAAAGAGAGAGAAATACTAAAAATCAAGACAGAAGTGAATGAACAGAAAACAAAAGAAAAAAATCAGTAAAATTAAACATGATAAAAAGTATTGAACTATTGATACATGCAGCAATGTGAATGAATCTCAATTATGCTGAATGGAAGAAATTAGGAAGATAAGAGTAAGGACTATATGGTCCCATTTATATAAAAGTCTGGAAAATGAAAACCAATCCAGACTGGTTGTTTTGGATTGCCCGGGTATAAGGGAAGAAGGAGAAGGCTCAGTGGAAAGGATTATAGAAGGCATGAGGAAACATTTGGAGATGACAGACATGTTCATTATTTTGATTACAGCCATGGTTTCACGGGTATAAGTATACCTATGTTACAACCTATCAACTTGTATATTTTAAATATGTGCAGCTTATTATATGTCAGCTATATCTCAATAAAGTTGTTTAAATGAGAAATACATGACAAATAATACATGTACAAGGTTATTATATAATGTGTATCAACTTGTATATTTTAAATATGTGCAGCTTATTGTATGTCAGCTTTATCTCAATAAAGTTGTTTAAATGAGAAATACATGACAAATAATACATGTACAAAGTTATTATATAATGTGTAGAAACAATAAATTCAATTCAACTTAAACATCTAGGAACAAGGGACTTGTTATACCATGCTATATTCAACTCTTGAGGAAAAAAAACAGAATATATTTATGCACAGCTATGAAACATTTTCCATGACATTTTTTAGAACACACACATAAACAATTCAAAATAAAAACAAAGTACAAAGCAGTATGTAATGTATGTTTCTATCTGTGTGAAAAACAAAAGAATAAGCACATAACATTTGCCATGTTTGCAAAGTAAAAACATTGCCTACCATTAGCAAGAGGATGTCAGTGGCTAGAAGACAGGGGAGCAAGAGCAATTTTTAAAATACATATTATTTTGATCCTTTTGATTTTTGATACCTTGAAACATGAATGTTTCACCTGTTCAAACATTATTTTTTTAAAGATACCTGCAAAAAAATTATCACAGTGATTAAAACTTAGGCTCTGGAATCAGCCTTTAGTAGCTGTGTGACTTTGGGCAATTTAAGCTCTCTTTCTTTCTTAGTCTCCTTAAATGTGAAACAGAGATACTAATAGTGTCTCCGTAGGATCTTTATGAGCATTAAACTGGCACTTAGGACAGTAGCTGGTGCATGGTAAACAAGAAATATGTTTTAGATTTTATTATTGGTTATAGGTGCAGTTAAACATAGCTGTTTTGTTAAAGAGGACTGACTGATTTGGCTAAAATTCCTAAGTTATAGAATATCTTCAAATACATGCATGTTCTCCAGTTTTATCCTCATCTGTTTTCTCACACTAGACTGACTCACTACTCTAGAAGACAACCGAAGCAAGCCTAATGTTCCCAGGAGCACATCCATGTTGCAAATAGATGATGCTTCAGAAGTAACTGAGGGCTCTTAGAAACAACTTGTCCTCTTCCTCTTTCCTGAGATCCATACCATTGGTTGCCATTATTGACTCTGCATTTTACCTCCACTCAAAAAGATCATTTGAAATTCTGGGGTGTGAAATCTGAATAAGTAATTATATATATATATTTGGTAACATGTTGAAAGTGGGTATTCTCTCCATTCCTTTCTTACCTGGCTTAAAATATAGCAAATAAAAATTATGCTAATTTTCCACAGACTGTTTATACAGCAAAATTTATTAGGTATCTGCTAGATGCCAGATTGATTCCATATTTCATTTCTAATTCTTAAAACAACCTAATAGGCTGATTAAGGTTGAGTCTTTTCTATGAAGGAAGAAGATGACTCAGAGAGTTTAAGCAATTTACCCATGATCACACAGCCATAGGGCACCAAAGTAACAGTATATTATGATATGTTTATATCTCTTCTGTTTCCCAATATGTAGCATATGTATAATAAACTCTATTCCTGAGAATTAGTGAACACAAACCACATTCCTATTTTACAAAAACATGAAGCAAAACGAAACAAAAAACTGCAGCCTATAAAGTAAACCATGTATATAAAGCAAGAGGCTGGCAGAGCTGAAATAAGATCCGGGTTTCCTACAGCCTTTTCTTTTTCTTTTGAACCATATCATATTTTCTTTCTTCCTTGACTCTGAACAGGACAAGTTGAGCCACAGAAGCACAGAATCTCAGAAAAATGACCCAAATTTCCTGTACCACCCATTTCTGAAAAAGTTTCTATGAAATAATTCCTAGCTGATTAAAGATGCACTGGTATTTCTATCTTTTTGAAGCATGAGGCAAAGGGCACGAAAAGAAGAGAAAGAGAGGGAAGACAAAGAGGAAGAAATAGAAGAAACCACAGCAGCAGCAAGGGAGGAAAGGGAAGAGGAGAAAGAAGATGAGAAAGAAAAAAGAAGTAACAGAAAGGGCTTATAGTTTCAGGGTATTCTGTGACATCAGAACAGATTCAGACCTTATCATCAGAACAGATACTATATGTTATTTTATGTGCAAATATCTGCACTTAAAAGAATCATTTAGAGAGATTTATGGATCAAGATCAGCACTTTGTTATTTTATTTTTGATCCTGGTGTTGTATGTTGCAAGAATTTATTTTGGTGGGTGAATTTTGTCTCTTCATAGGACTGTGGCTGAAAGGCTTTCACCTTTACAACTTACAGTTATCCCCAAATGAGTGTGAATGAGAAGTTTATCAGTTGCCTCTGACAAGAGTATGAACATTGCTGAAGGGTGTATGTGCCTAAAGTTGCAAAGTATTTCTTAAATAGGGACTTTTAGATTAATTTGTACCTTCTCTAAAAAAATAAAAGTAGCTAAAATTCATCCATACTGAGTCTTTTACTTGCCAGACACTATACAAAGTTCTTTGCATGCATTTCACTTAATCCTCAACAGAACTCTATAGGGTAGATATTGTTTTCATTTCCTTTTTTTTGGATTTTCAGCAATATTTATTTATTAATCAGAAGTATTGCTATCTGGCCCTTCCATGGTATTCTAAGTACTCTCCACATCTTGCTCGTATATATTCTATTATCCTCATGGTCAGTAGCAACTTTTTAAATTATTTTTTTATGATTTCTTTTATTGAAATATATTATATGTTCATATACCGTCTAATAATCCAAAGTATACAATCAGTGGTTCACAGTATCATCACATGACTATACATTCATCATTACAATCAATTTTTTTAACATTTTCATTACTCAAAAATAAATAAAAATAAGAAATAAATTCATTTCCATTTCAGGGATGGCACTATTAGGTACAGAGCAGTAAATTACCGTTCCCAAGTTCTTAGAGCTACATAGGGAAGGCTGTGATTTGAGCCAAAGCATTCTGACTGCCCACTACTCTGTACTTGTTCTTTGTTTTAGGACAGAACTTACTGTACTTCTCCTGAAAAATTGCTATCTGTATCTCATGGGCACCAAGAGCTGTGTGACTACCAGGTTCCTCTTTTAACTCACGGCTGTGCCCGTGCTCTCTTGCCTTAAGAGTTTCAATTGCAATCCTCCACAATAACTAGTCATTTATTCACCTATGATCTTGTTACCCTTGTTTTCTACTTTTTTCTTTCTTATCTGTGCCTCATTTGTGCTATCTTGCTCTATTTTATGCATTTCCTGCAAGATGCCTTACATTCTTCCTGTAATAAATAAATGCATATCTAAATTTAGCTATATCAGTAATTTCAGAAAGAGGGTGTTGGCTGCTGACATATGTGTAATAGACTCACAATCAGCAGGTAATGTCTTCATTCTGTTTGCCTGTCTGCCTTTAGTTAAAATTTCATTGTACACAGAGATTTCTGCAAAATTACTACCAATTTTTCATAAATTAAGGTTTAAAATCACTGAAACTTGAAAAAAATGCTTTATATCAATATAAATATATAAACCCGAAAAAACAAATGGCTTCAGAAAAATTCTTCACCAATTCCTTTTGTGTGCTATATCTTAAAAGGAAAATGAGAAGCATGCCACACTAAAACCATGACACAGTGAAGAGTTTACAATTGTTAATTCTGTCCTCATGTGGTGCATTCTAATAGCCTCTTACATCTCATTTCCTACCCCTTTATGAATCTCTATGGCACAGGCAGAATACAACATAATTTCCATTTCCCTCATCTTTAAACAAACAAATAAGCTCAGATCCTGAATTTATGTTTAAAAATCACTTTAAAGACCGGGTAATATAATCCCAGTATTTTACTAATGAGGGAACTGAGGCCTAGGGAAGTTAAATAATTGTCAGAGACTGCACTGCTAGTGAGCCTAGCACTGGAGCTAGAATCCAGGTGCCTAAACTTTAATTTTTTGATATTTCTACTACAATCACACAGCTTATTTCAAAGAAAAAATATTTAGACTCTGACAGCTTCTGTGATATTTTACCAAATATGAATTCATTCTATAGAGATTAGCAAACTTGTTCGTTTAATCAATGACATTTTCAAAGATGTATTCTTCCTCGGGGTGAAGAGAAAAAACAGAAGTGCTCTAGAAAATCCTTTGCACATATTTGAAATTGCACCTAACAAAAGGGTTAAGGATCAGACAGTACTATAGCAATCGAAAGGATACAGCTAATTAGGGCCTTGATTCCAATCACATAACAGCCACTCTTTTGCTCTTTTAAGGTTTCCAGCTCAGTGAGACCAGTTCAGTGTGATGAGAGGAAGTGTATGAGGTGGGTGGTTTTCTCTAGAGGTAAACAGTTGTTTTAATTTTTTGAAATTCATTTATGTAATTTATGGAATGAGAAGGGGGTATTTAGGGAGACTTGATTTGAGTGGTTTATCAAATCAATAATATTGCAATTAGAAGACTTACAAAGGAAACAGTTTTAGAGAGAGATTTCTTTCCTGTGATTGAATAAGGCTAGCAATGGTCAAATATAGAAAGGATGAAAATATGTAGATTGGTGAATTTCTTTTTTGAGTCAATATAAATCAGAATAAGTTTTTCATTTTTTAATCAATAGAAAGGATAATAAGATTTAAGCTACTTACAAAAGATCCAAAGACTGTTTTCTTTTTTTTTTAATTTGCTATTTGATGGGAAGAAAATATCAAGTTTAATAAGAAGGATTTGCTGCCAGATGTACTTGAGTTGACTATAAAGCTTACACAAAAATAGAACACAGACATTTAATACAATATAATGCTTTTGCCCTTACTTGAATTTCTTTTTTTTTTTTTTTTTTGGTGATTTTTTTGTAAAGAACTGTACAATTTCTTTGGATTAAGCAGTGTTGGTTTTCTGGCCCAGAGAGACCAGATGCTTTTATTATTCATAATTTAAAACCCTTGAATCTCAGCAAACATTAAACACATGATGAGGATTTACGAATAAAAGGTCAGCTCTAGTAGGCTTAATGAGAAAAAACACATTAAGGGAAATGTAGCTCTACTGCTGTTTTGGTGCAACCTGCCTTTTCCATGTTTTAAACAAGAAAACAGACACCCCTAAATCACTGAGGGTGACGAAATGTATAGAAAGTAAATGAAGCTGTCTGAATCACCTATGATTTATGTCTCTCAAATCTAAGTGTAAAGTGACAGCCCGAGTGTACTGTTTGTGGCTTTGGAAATCGAGAAGCCCACAGTATGATTGGTTTTACCCTGACCTACCCACACTGGTGTTATAAGATTTGTTTGGTGTTTTACTTATAAATAAATATAGTTTATAAGATACTTTTCCTTAAATAAAATGCCATCTCTTCATGAAAAATAATTTGAACTTAATCTACTGCCCATTGCTTACTTCATTTTGACTCTAAGATTAAAGCTCTAAAAGACATACTTTCACTTTCAACCAAGGTAGAGTAAGAGGGATCGGTGTTTATTCCCACATAAAAAAATTAAGTAAAATGGACAAAATGAATGAAACAATTGTTTACAGATGTTGGACATCAGGCAGCACAGAATGACGATACTTGAAAAAGGATAAAAACGAAATGATCCCTATGGCAGCCACAGCTTAATGAATGGAGAGAGTTTCCAGGCCACATTGTAGGAAGGAGAAGTTGGGGGAAACCCAGCAGTTTATGTGAGTGAAGGAGATGGAGTTGGGGCGTCCAGGGAGGCCAAGGTTGTTCGAGTTTACAGTGGCAGAGTCCTGAGAGTAAGAACTGCAGGGAAAGAGAGCCCCTGAGACGCACAGAGGATCCTGATTACATCTTCAGTTACATGCTGATTGGCACATATGTATTAGGACATGACTCAACCCCAGGGAAAGAAACACCAAAAGGATTAGAGGAAACAATGTCTGGAGCTCACACTGGGCCTGAAACAGTTTGTGTTCCCACCAGCCGGAGGGGACATCAGAATAGATAGAAGGTTATTGCCTCAGCAGCAGGGAACAATTAGTTCTAGATAAAAGATTGCTGTGATTCTGCTTTACACAGCTTAGAAGCAAGCCTCAAAATTATTAAACTTTTTTCAAATTGACTTAACCATATTATATTACAAAGATCAGAAATATGTGTAGGAATAAAAAATATTTAACATGCAAAAATGGTAAACTTCATAATGTCTGCCACCCAATCAAAATCACTAGACATGTGAAGTAGGGAAATACAACGAAAAAGGAGGAAAACAATAAATTATTAGAAACAAAGTCAAAAGAAAGATTCAGATGAGAGAACTGGTAGAGAAGAATATTTTAAAATTTTTTCTAACTATAGTTCTAACTATACTGTATATATTCAAAAACAAAGAGCAAAATTGAAAATGTTAGATGGAGACACAGAAGATATGAAAAAGAGCAAATCAGACTTCAAGAGATGAAAAAGATGGTATCTGATATGAAAAAGTTTAATGGCAGATTAGATATTGCAGAGGAAAGGATTAGGGAAATTAAACAGTAGCAAAAGATGCCATCCAAAATGGAAAACAGAGAAGAAGCTGGGAAAAAAAAAATGAACAGAGTAAAAGAGTTATGTAAAAGCTTTAACTGGGGCGGCTGCCGTGGCTCAGCAGGCAGAGCTCCGACCTGGAGGTCTGGAGTTCACTCCCTGGTGCCTCCTGCCCATATGCAAATTTAAAAAAAAAAAAAGCTTCAAGTGGCCTTATATATGTATAATTGTCACACCCAAAAGCAACACCCAAAAGCAAAAAGAAAGAGGGAATGCTAATAAAAATACTTGAAGAAATGGTAGGCAAAATTTTCCAAATTTGGTCAAAACTATAATCTAAAAAGCAAAAAAATCTAAGCAAACAAAACATAAAGAAAACTATCAATGCACATGAATAAATTACTTAAAACTTGTAGTAAAAATACAGTAAAAGTAGTCAGAGAGAAAATCAGCATGATGTACAGAGAAACAAAGATAAGAATGAGAATAGATTTTTAATCAGAAATTATGTAAGCTAGAAGAAAATGAAGCAACATGTTTAAAGTGCTAAAAGAAAATCTGCCAACATAGAATTTTCAACCTGCAAAAATATTTTTCATAAATGAAGGTGAAATTAAAAATTGTCACAGATATATGAGAGTGAAAGGATTAGTGACCAGTAGACTTACACTACAAGGTAGTAGAAAGAATCAGTGATGTGTATATATTCATGTAGTTATACATATGAAATACAATAGAGAATAGCCATGAAACAAACAGCTGATCCTTTAAGAATATCAATAACTTAATAAAGCTTTCACCTGTCTGGTCAGAAATAAAAAGGGAGAAGATCCAAATCAATATCAGGAATGAGTGTGACATCATTACAATATTCTATGGATATTAAAAAATTAAGAAGGCACAATAACGAACAAATGTTGCCAATAAATTTGACAACGTAGATGAAATGGGGAAAAAAAAATTCCTAAAAGACACAAACTGACAAAGGTCACTCAAGAATCTATTGAAGAAATCAAGTCATTGTATGAGGCAGCATTTCCCTGATACTAAAACCTGACAAAGACATTGTAAGATTACAAAATTAAAGACCACATTCTTAGATGCAAAAATCAACCCTTAACAAACTTTCAGTCAGTTGAATCCAGTGATATACAAAAGGATAATTATATCATGTACAGGTGAGGTTTACATAAAATTTAAAAACTAGTTTAACATTCAAAAGCAATAAAATTTAATCACCGTTTTAACAGAGTAAAAGAGCAAAACGAAACTATGACCCCTGATCACCTCAATAGATGGTCCCTTTGTAAGATATGCTGTTGTCTTTGGAGAATGTTCTTTTACTGACAGTGGTGAACAACAACAACAGAAATATTGGAATTTACAAGAGCTGTATCAATATGCTCCACTTTTGGAACTGCAGCTGTTATTGGCATTGCCATCTGGTTACGTCTCTGAGAATGTATTATAATTCTTTCCAACTGATCTGACTTCTGTACTACCCAAATAGGAGAGTTCAATGGGGATGTGCAAGAAATCACCACCCTTGCATCTTTCATGATGATGATAGAACTAATCTCTGTGATTCCTCCAGGTTTTATGACCAGGGGGGTAGTTTGCAGTGAAGGTAGTTGCAGAGGCTTCCTCTTGGCTCTTGCTATCATCTTTGGTCTCATGTGTCAGGGAACCAATGATTGTATTCTGCCTATTACTACAGTTTCCTCTATACATCATGGAAATGGAGAAATAACCAGTCGTATGCCTGCAATCCCACTGGCCATTACCCTTTCACCACACAGAGTTACCCTCAGAAAGGGCTTCAGGCCCTCTGTGGAGGTTTGGGAAAGTTCACAATAAATGACTGTGGCATAAGTTCAGAGTTCATCTTTAATAGGATCCAGGTTAAGGGATTCTGGATCAGTGAGCTAACTTAGTCTGGAAAGAAGACTTATTAGGTTTCTGTCCACCAGGTCTAGATTATTTCTCCTTATATATGTCAAACATAGTATGCTTGTAAATTGTTGTCTATTTTATTTCTAAGGTGTCCATGGTCAATTAACCATGAGTACCATCTTTTGTGGGTCAAAACTCTCTGCTCTTGTGATTTATTGGCCTCATCTTGCCACTGATAGTTAAGTGCTGCCACTGGCCTCTCCTACACTGGGATCCATCATTCCCATTAAGATCAGAGAAACCAGTTCTATTGATGCATCATCCTTCCTCACCTGCAGCCTATAAGAGACAGGTCACTATATGATTTTCAAAGATGTCAATGAACTCTCACCAGTGCTTTTCTTTACGGCTTGATGAAGGGAGTTTCTTTTGAGCCCTTTAAGTGGGGATATGATTAGGGGATGTCTGAGCAGGTTGTAGATAATACGATTTAATATTCCCATTGTTCTAGTTTGCTAGCTGCCAGAATGCAACACACCAGAGATGGATTGGCTTAATAAAAGGGGATTTATTTCATTAGTTCTGAGGAAAGACAGCTAACTTTTTTTTTTTTAACATGGGCAGGCACCAGGAATCGAACCCGGGTCCTCTGGCATGGCAGGCAAGCATGCTTGCCTGCTGAGCTACCGTGGCCTGCCCAAAGGGCAGCTAACTTTCAACTGAGGTTTTTTCTTAAATGGGAAGGCACAGGATGGTCTCTGCCGGCCCTCTCTCAAGGCCTCTGGGTTCCAACAACTTTCCCCGGGGTGATTTCTTTCTGCATCTCCAAAGGCCTGGGCTGAGCTGTGAGTGCTGAGATGAGGTATGCCAAGCTGCTTGGGCTGTGCTACATTGTGCTCTCTCATTTAAGCACCAGCCAATTAAGTAACACATCATTCATTGCAGCAGGCATGCATCCTAACCAACTGCAGATGTAATCAGCAACAGATGAGGTTCATGTACCATTGGCTCATGTCTACAGCAACAGAACTAGGTGCCTTCACCTGGCCAAGTTGACAACTGAATCTAACTACCACATGTCCACCTCTTGTCAACTTGACAACTACATGCATCACCTTAAACAATATTAAGATGCAAAAAATTCTTTTCTGGCTGTGGACCTGTGAATCTCAAAACAAGTTATCTGGTGCCAATATGCAAAGGAGGGACAGTCACAGGATCCATAGGGAGAAATTGGAAGGAAAACCTGCAGGGCAAACACCATTGGATTTCAAAGTCTGAAAGTCATTTATTCTTCAACTGTAGAAAGTGGCAGTCCCACCCTTTCCAAGGGCCTATACAGTGGCCCACCTCTTTCCAAATCAACCTTGAGGACCACCTTTTTCTCAGCTCCACTCTCTCCAGGCATTGTGGCCACCCCTGGGCTCTCTGCCATTCCTGGGGCACACACTCAACCCCTCCACGTAGTGGCGGCCAGGCTCTCCCCAATCCCCAAGGAGCATTCTATACCTTTTCCAAGGCCTGAGGCTGCACAACTCTTGCACTGCAATGAGATGGGAGACTTATCCTCTGCCCTCAGGGCAAACTCACCCTCTCCATGTATATCGGTGGGTCCACTCTTCTGGCCAAGGTTTCTTGGCTTCAGACCCGAGCTTCCATGGTTCTCACTCTGCAAACTCCAATTTTTCCCTTTGTTTCCCTCTTTGTCCAGTTTGGCATTGGTTCCATTTACACCAACAGTCTCTTGGAGCACTCCAGACTTCTCCATCATTGTCTTCACAGTTCCTCCAAAATCTTCCCCTTAGCCTTCCAAGAATCATTCCAACATATCTGGTATTTGCAAACTGCAGCAGCACCCCATTCTCTGGTACCAAAATCTGTTCTAGTTTGCTAGCTGCCAGAATGCAACACACCAGAGATGGATTGGCTTTTAATAAAGGGGATTTATTTCATTAGTTCTTCAGAGGAGAGGCAGCTAACTTTCAACTGAGGTTCTTTGTTAAGTGGGAAGGCACAGGATGGTCTCTGCTGGCCTTCTCTCCAGGCCTCTGGGTTCCAACAACTTTCCCTGGGGTGATTTCTTTCTGCATCTCCAAAGGCCTGGGCTGAGCTGTGAGTGCTGAGATGAGGTATGCTGAGCTGCTTGGGCTGTGCTATGTTGAGCTCTCTCATTTAAGCACCAGACAATTAAGTCAAACGTCATTCA
>PVIY010041350.1:0-21727 GCA_004026745.1 Myrmecophaga tridactyla
ACTGAGTGGAAAAGTATTTGCAAAGTCCCCTTCGGGGAATGGGGAGAATGGGGAGAAATTCAACTTCCCCAAGTTGAATTCTTGATATTCTCACAAGCAGTGTGGACAACCAAAGCTATAGGCTGAGCCCCCAGTCTTGGGGTTTGTTCATATGAAACTTAACCCCACAAAGGATAGGTCAATTCTACTTAAAATTTAGGCCTAAGAGTCACCCCCAGCAGAGCCTCTTTTGTTGCTCAGATGTGTCATCTCTCTCCAGCCAACACAACAAGCAAACTCACCACCCTCCCCCTGTCTACGTGGGACATGACTCCCAGGGGTGTGGACCTTCCTGGCAATGTGGGACAGAGATCCTGGAATGAGCTGAGACTCAGCATCAAGGGATTGAGAAAAACCCTAGAATGAGCTGAGAATTAACATCAAAGGATTAAGAGAACCTTCTCGACCAAAAGGGGGAAGAGTGAAATAAGACTAAGTGTCAATGGCTGAGAGATTCCAAACAGAGTTGAGAGGTTATCCTGGAGGTTATTCTTATGCATTAAGTAGATATCACCTTGTTGTTCAAGATGTAGTGGAGAGGCTGGAGGGAACTGCGTGAAAATGTAGAGCTGTGTTCCAGTAGCCATGTTTCTTGATGATGATTGAACAATGATATAGCTTTCACAATGTGACTGTGTGATTGTGAAAACCTTGTGTCTGATGCTCCTTTTATCTACCATATCAACAGATGAGTAGAACATATGGAATAAAAATAAATAATAAGGGGAACAAATGTTAAAATAAATTTAGTTTGAAATGCTAGTGATAAATGAAAGCCAGGGGTAAGGGGTATTATATGTATACTCTTTTTTTTCTGTTATCGTTTTATTTCTATTTCTGTTGTCTTTTTATTTCTTTTTCTAAATCGGTGCAAATGTTCTAAGAAATGATGAATATGCAGCTATGATGATATTAAGAATTACTGATTATATATGTAGAATGGAATGATATGTTAATGTTTTTGTTTAATTTTTTTTAATTAATAAAAAAAGAAAAGAAATGAGTCACTAGCACCACAAGCCTCCTGTCCCACCAACCCTCAGAGGTTTCCATCATGTTGGCTTCCTTTGTTACATGTCCTCAAGATTTACCAAATTATGGATCACCCAGGGTTCCTGCCACGTAAGCGTAGGATTTAGAAAACTGAACATGTCTTTGGCCTTTGGCCTTGGTGACCAGGAGCAAGGATAGCAGTAGAAGGCTCCCCAGACAGCTGCACATCCTCCCGGGAGATTCACATCGGGTCCGAAACATGCCCTCGCCACCCCTTTTTGTGACCACCGCCACCCACTCAGAGATCCACATGGCCAGAGTTAGGGAATAGATCTCATCTGCGCCTCTGGAACATGCTTTCATTTGCTTGATGGAGTTCAAGTCTATTCTCCTAACCTCACTGCACTGTACTCAAAGCCCTGGCACAACAAAGGCTTCCAATAAATAATTAATTTCCCTAAAAAAAAAAGAAATGTCTAATCTAAGGCATCCAGGTAAAGATACCTTTGTTCCAGAAAGTTGATGAAAATCAGGGTTTCTTTCAACTGGAAAGGCAAATAGTGAACATGGCCTCTGCTTGCTTTCTCTCCCAGCTTCTTGTTTCACAAAGCTCCCCCAGGGGCATTTTCCTTCTTCTTCTCCAAAGGCCTCTGTAGCTCTTTCCAAAATGATTCCCTCTTAAAGGGCTCCAGCAAGCAACCCCACCTTGAATGGGTGGAGACACCATCTCTGTGGAAACCATTTAATCAGAAGTTACCACCCACAGTTGGGTGGGTCACATCACCATGGATAATCAAAAGCTCCGATCCAGCAATATTGAATGAAGATTAAAGTTTTTTTGGGGTATGCAAGATTCAAACCGGCACACCAACTAAAGACACCAGTGGAGTTTATAAAATCCATAGAATGATGGTTAGCATGTTTTCTTAAATAAGTTGACTTGAGTCAATTAATCATAAACCATAACAAAGCCCCCGTTTTCCTCATTTCTTTTAAGTGCGCACTTGCTTTGTAAGTGATCTGAAGCGTGGTCTGAATATCCAAGCAGCAAAATTTAACATTGATGGGAATACTGAGGTAAGTTGAAAAGAAATGTATGTTCTTTTTTGGAGGATATAACATGTGTAGACTTAAGCTTCTGATATTTATATTTCAGCGTCCCACACCACCCCCAAATGTTGACTACCCATTAGATGGAGAGAAGATTTTACATGTCCTTGGATCAATCAGGTTAGAAATTAATTTTTTATGAATATAATTAACAAAAATAAATTTTTGGCTTTTAAAAAATATTTGTATAAACTTTTAATTCTGTACTGCTTATTTAATACTCATGGTGGTTTTCATTAAGCCTCTTCATTCTTAATTAATTTTATTATTCAACTTTTTAAATTTTTTAAAACTTAAAAATTCTTTCCTGCTCATCAGAGTAATTGAAAATTAATTAATGAAACTAATTATTCTTTGAGATAGAGCAGGAAATATGATTTTTTAAAACAGAAGTCTGAAGACTTTCTGTAACTGGCCAGATAATAAATATTTTGCCTTGGTGGGCCATGTGATCTTTTTGCAACAACTCAGCTCTTCAGTTGTAGAGCAAAATCAGCCTTAGATAATATGTAAATAAATAAGCATTGCTGTGCTCCAATAAAACTTTCTTTACAAAAACAGGCACTTGGCTGGATTTGGTACAAAAGCCATAATTTACTGGCTCCTGATTTAAAACTTTGTCTCTTTAGAAAGAATTGCCCTATTCGAAATAACCTCAGTCTTTACTACACGTTAGTAATTCACCTAATTAATTATATCATGCTGTCTGATGCTGCATTATAAGCTATAATTAAGGACTTTCATAACAGTACAATCTTTGTTTATATTTTAGTTTTATAAAATTTGCATTGTAAAAGATTCATCTGTGAAATATAAGATCAGAAGATGCATAGAAAAGAATTACTGTGTGTAACATATCGAAAGGCCTGTTAGGTATTGAGGTAATATAAAGGTTGAAATGTTAAAAGAATTACCATAAATATAAAAAAGTTAAAAATCATAGATTGGGAGAATAAAAAAGAATGTAACACCTTTTGGTAGTTACTTTTATGTCATTTTTATCTCTTATTTAAGTTGTATTCATTAAATTACTATTTTAAATTTTCTCCTGATTGTTTGGTGGAGCCCAGAATAAGAGAAGAAAATAAATATTTAAAGAAATTCAACTAATATTGAACTTTTGGTTACTAAATAGTAGGGAAATACATTAGGAATAAAGGAAGCCAGTATGTTTCACATTCCAAACAATTGCTTAGTAAGACTTTTTTTTACTCCTATTGAATCCTCATTAGACACAGGACCAATAGATGGTTGTTAATTAAAAATTGGGTCATTTAAAGTGAAGGACTTTTTTTTTAATCATTTTATTCACACATCATACAATCCATCGTAAGTATGGGTTTTGGTATAATCACATGGTTATGTAGTCACCACCACTGTCAATATGAGAACACTCTCATTTCTTCCAAAAAAAAAAAATCCCATAGCCCCTATGTCCCACTATTACTGACATATAGCTTTAGCATAGTGTCTTTGTTGCAATTAATGAAATGATATTACAATGTTATTGTTAACTATAGAACTTAGTTTGCATTAATTGTATTTTTTCCCATGTACTACCCTGTTACTAGCACCTTATAATGATATATATACGTGTGTTCTAGTTAATGTAAGAACTTTCTTGATATTTGTACAGTTAACCACCATCATCATCCACTTTAGATTTCAGTAAGTTACAGTCCAAATTTTTATCCTCTAGCTTTCCTTCTGGTGAAGGACTGTTTTTAAAAAATCAGATATTAAGCATTTTATTTTAACTATAGACTTATATATTTATTTGCTAAGTTTTTTTCCAAGACTTTTATTTTAAGGATAAGTCTGTTTATATAGTTCTGAATTATACATGTATAAATTAGTAATTCATATTTTATGATTTATATGTTTTTTTAAGGGAATCAGTATAAAATCCTTCTCCATTTTTTCTTCAGCACTTACAGTTGTCTCATCTATATTAAAAATTTTTTTGAAATTATTCTTTCCAAAGCATTCAACTTGGTTTTCATAAAAAGAGCAACTTGTTTTCCATCCTAATATTTCATTGGTTAAGTAATAATATTAAATTCTTCTCCTTCAGTGTAAATCTATGGGCATTAAAATATTTGTAATATTTTACAAATATTTTTGTATTTGTAAATGACTCTTTGTAAGTCACACTTACAAAGTTTGTAATGCTTACAAACTGACTATAAGCATACAACTCAAGTGGTGGTAACGGAAGTGTACAGGCATAGCAGTGAGTGTTCAGCATACTACAGGCCTTAGTATTCTTTACTGATAAAAGAGCATTAACAAGAAAAGCAAAAACAACAACAATAAAAAGAGAGTTAACAAGTTCATTTCCCGGTGCCTGCCCATGCAAAAAAAAAAAAGAGTTAACAAGAAGGTTAAGTCTCATTAAGAGAATTTTATATGTCTGAAAGAACTCAAAAAAAGCTATTAAATTGTATGCATAATATGATCCCAACATTATAAAATGCATATGTATAGTTAGTTTTATATTACCTTGGTTAGGATTTGGTTTGGCCGCAAGTTGCATAAAACTGAAATAGTGGCTTCAATAATAAGTTCTTCTCTCATATAAAAAAAATTCAGTAGCAGATAGTCCAGGGATGGTCTGACCACTCCCCTTAGAGACCCAAATTTTTCCCATCCTTCCTCTTCCATCTCTGGAGTATAACCCTTGTCCTTGTGGTTCAGTATGACTGTTGGAATTCTAGATAGTGTGACTTTTTCAAGTAAGACATCCTAGGAAGGAAAAAATAAAAGTGCTTCCCTCCTCGCTTTTAAAAAGGAGATTCTCCAGAAGCCTCATATACCACTTCTGCCTTCATCTCATTTTCTGGTACTAAGTCACAAAGCAACATTTAATTGCAAGGGAGGCTAGCAATATTTTAACTCAGGGCTAATGTGTCTAGCTTAAAAATGGAGATTTTTCTTATTTTTTAAGAATTACATATTCATAGAGAGTTACAAAGATACTATAGAGGGGTCCTTGGTGCCCTTCACCCAGTTTGCCCTTTTTTTTTTTCAAGTTTAAAGCATTTAATATGTCTGTGTGCAAACTTGTTCAGAACAGTCTGTGGGCTCCTTCCTGGCTTTGGGTTTAGGAAGATTTTAACACCTTACAAATTTTCAGTGTCCCTATTTCTTCCAGTAATTTTTTATTTTTTAATAGTTTTATTCACCCCCTAAAAAAATAGGTCTTGAGTATACAATCAATAGTATACTATATTGTATACTATTATACAATAGTATACAATAGATGGAATATATTCTATCTATTCGCCACCACAGTCTATATGAGAACATTCCTATTTCTTCTGAAAAGAAAGGGAAAAAAAATCCCATACCCTGCTCTTATACCCCCGTTATTGACATTTAGCCTTGATACAAGTGCCTTTCTTATAATGAGTGAAAGATTACAATGCTACTGCTAACTATAGACTTACTTTGCATTAATTGTATTTTTCCCATTTACCATCCCATTTTAAATACCTTGTAATAGTGACATTCATTTGTCCTAGGTCATGTAAAACCTTTCATATATTTTTACAGTTAACCACTGTCATTGTCCACTGTAGGTTTCACTAACTTATACAATCCCAGTTTTTATCCTCTAGCTTTCCTTCTAGTCATATACATGCCCCTAGCCTTCCTCTTTCAAACATACTCACACTCAGCTTTGTTCATTATACTTAGAGTATAATGCTACCAAAACACAGAGTTGTGGTATCTATTTCTGAATGTTTACAATCAGCCTTTTTAAACATTATATACTCCTTAAGCATCAATTGTCCAATCGTTACCCTCTTTTTATCTCCTAATAACCTGTGCTCTCAAATTTAACTATCAATTAGTTCATATTAGTGAAACTGTACAATATTTGTCCTTTTGTTTCTGGTTTATTTTGCTCAACATAATGCCCTCAAGGTTCATCCATGTTGTTGCATGCATCAGGACTTCATCTTATGATTGCATAATATTCCATTATGTGTATATACAATGGAATGTTAGAGTTTGTTTATCCACTCATCAGCTGATGGACATGTGGGCTGTTTCCATCTATTGACATCGTGAATAATGCTGCTATAAACATTGGTCGTGTCCCTGCTTTCAGTTCTTCTAAGTATATACATAATAGTGGGGTTACCTGATAATATGGCAATTCTATGCTTAGTTTCCTGAGGAACGGCCAAACTGCCTTCCAGAGTGGCTTCTCCAGTGTTTATTTACATCTTACATAATTATAGATAACTATAGTGCAATATCAAAGCCAGGAAATTTGCATTGGTATACAGTGTATGTATAGTTCTATGTAATTTTATCATATGTAGATTTGTATGATCACATCAAGATACAGAACTATTTCATCACTGCAGGGATCTTCCCTGTGCTACTCAAACGTGGGGTTCTTCTAATTTGAGAAAGAATGAGAAAATGGATATTTGGTAGACAACTAGCAGTTCTTGCCATGTATTATTTTAAAAACAAAGAAATGCTGGTTTTTTGTTTCATTTTGTTTTTAAACTTCTTGTAATATTAACTGATTTGCTTGTTGAATCTTATTAACTGTTATAGATTGTCTTTCCTGTCAGTTATTGGGTTTGGGGAGGTATAACTAATACAGAATATCTGTAAATCTAAACATAATAATAGCAGTTTACTTATGGACTACCTGGTGTGTGCCAGGCACTGTTTCTATTAACTCATTGAATCCTCACATGTGAAGCATGTTCCTGTGAAGCATGTACCATTCTTCTTCTGTTTTATCAGTGGGAACACCCTGTGTCTTAACAATTATTCTGCATTAAAATAGTACTAGTACTTAAAAACATTCTATCAGTAGAACTATTGGTATATTCTGTATCATATTTTGTGATGCCAAAAAATTGTTCTTTATTTTTAATCTCATTAGAGATTCGGTTGTAGAAATTCTTTTTGAACAAGATAACGAAGAGAAGTCAGTTGCCACTTTAATATTGGATTCGCTTATGCAGGTATTTTATTTTGTAAAACACTTCATTTTATTACTATAGCCATTAAAAAAAATTTAAAGTGCTGTTTATTTTTGTTTTAGCCATTAGTTACATTTTTAACATTTATGTTAAATTTTATAGTTAATGAGTTTTACTTTGACACTGAGACAAAGTATCCAAGACATTTCAAAACCAAGGGGGTAATGACTGCCGTGGACATGTCATGCTTTTTCCTCAAAGCAGCAGTACCCAGAGTTTTATTTTGTACTTAGTGTGGCTTGTGGTTCCTTCGAATGCAGATTTGTATAGTATAGAATTTTAAATTCTGCAGGGCATATAAATATGTTTTTTGTTTAATGGCTACAGAATCATAGAACTCCAAGTGACATAACACTACCCCCAAAATATTGTCTCCTTCTAGAGCTCTGCTTGGGGACTATTATAAAAACATAACATCAGTAGAGAATTTTATCCATTCCTAATTCTTAGAGAGAAGTGAGGTGGAAACATAATTTTTCTATGAGTATTATCCTCCCACTCAACATCTGGCTCTGGATTTATAATTATGTGAAGATCACATTGTTACGAAAATTATGTTTCCACCTTCTTTCCTTACTACAAAAGAAAAGTCATTTATTTTTCTTATGCTCTTTGCCCAAGTCAGTCATTCTACCCTGAAAATGAAAACTCACATATGCCCAGTGAAATTTAACATTCTTTAACATTAGATTGTAAAATACTCTAAAATCTTTAAAGTTTTATATGAACATATGTTAATGTTATTATGGTGGTTATTTTGTATTTGAAAATCTCAGTTGTTAAAGAAACTTTGCTGTAGGCTTTTTGTTGCACAAATGATCGTGTACTGTGTAGATATGTTCTGAAATGTGGTTTTAAGTATTTTCTTGAATCCATTCAATTATTTATATAGTTAAGGATAAGTTCTTTTGTCTTTCTTTTTAATGACAGTGCCCAATAGACACCAGGAAGCAGCTAGCAGAGAATTTGGTAGTTATAGGTGGCACTTCTATGTTGCCAGGATTTCTCCACAGATTGCTTGCAGAAATAAGGTATTTGATAGAAAAACCAAAATATAAAAAAATTCTCGGCACCAAGACATTCAGAATTCATACTCCACCTGCAAAGGCTAATTGTGTGGCCTGGTTGGGAGGTAAGAATAAATTTAAAATATAATGATTATATAGTAATTGGTTCCTGAATGACATTAGTAATGAATATATTAATATATTTCAATAGAGAATTCAGTGTTCCAAATTTCCCATTTGATGGACCAACAGAATTATTAAATAATTTCTTTCAACACTGACTTTTCCTTAAATTATATTAATTTTCAGAATTATGTACCTGTTTCTCTTGGCTATGTTTTTAAGTTAACCTCTTCATCCAATTAAAGTCATTCCTCAGAATAGTGAAAGCTATAAATTTATTCCAGTCTTACTACTCTTACTAATAACATTTCTTTTAATTCTTTCTAAAGCTAATTTATGAACCACATGTTAAAAACGATCTTTTTATTTATAGTTATACTTTGTTTTATGAATGAATTCATTGAATGTTTTAAGTAATGATAGTTTCACTGAAATAAGCAAATAGGCTAATAAAGTGACTATTTTGAAGGGATAAAGTCATGTGTTTGTACATTTGTATATGTTGTGATTAAGAAGAAAAACTTTGACTTTTTTTATATCATTAATGTAAGGAACATGTAGTAGAAGTTAGAGCTAGTGAGTATCAGGATCATACATTGAGAGAAAAGCAAAGTATTGAGATTTTAAATGAATGTTGTATATTTGTTGTAGAACTTGGTCACAGTGTACTTTTATTTTAGGGGGTGGGGTGGGTTGTGCATGGGCCAGGAATTGAACCTGGGTCTCCCACACAGTGTGTTTTTAAACCAAGACAAATGGATTTTTTTTAATTTGGTTTTGCAGTGCTATTTTATTTATTGATTTACTTAATAAAGAGTTAAAAGGAGGAAATTAAGGGTCTTATTAATTGCTTTTACTCAAAGTTGAAAATGCATTCCACCTTATTCTACTTACCCTGTTCTTAGATACAGTAATATTTGTTGTCATTTTCATTTTAATCTGCTAAAGGCCGATTAAGACTTGTGGCTTTTTATTCCAAATAAAAAGGAATTAATTTAGAGAGTATAGTTATACGTTGCTGAATTTTAACAGTCCACTCTTGTCATATAATGAAATTGATATATGTGTAAGTAAAGTTGTCTGGTAAAAGTTTTCATTCTAGCTGTAAAAAATTTTTTTTTGCCACACAGGGGCTATTTTTGGAGCACTGCAAGACATACTTGGGAGCCGATCGGTCTCAAAGGAATATTATAATCAGACGGGCCGTATACCAGATTGGTGTTCTCTAAATAACCCACCTTTGGAAATGATGTTTGATGTTGGGAAAGCTCAACCACCTCTGATGAAGAGAGCATTTTCTACTGAGAAATAAAAGTTTAATTAAAATCCAGCTTTGCTTGATTTAAAATATTTAATCAAATACAAGCAAATTGTAAAAGTATGTAGGATGCTTTGTTATGAACAGCTCTAGTAGAAGTGAAAGCATTTCTATATTTCCTCTTTGTATCAATATTTAATTCTTTTTACTTTGTTTCTTTTGTGTAATGGTAAAATGGTAGCTGATACTTATGAGTTTTGTTGTATTTATATCAATAAAATATAGTAAAGCAGTTTAATTTTGGAAATTTATTACATAGTCCAATTTTCAAGAATAATAATAGAATTGCCCCTCTGCAGTTCATATAATCCTTCCTGGGCATTGAAAACTCCATTAATTTTATTATATTCAGTACTTATTTCATTTAGAAAAAATAATATTACTATAACCAGTTATCTCAAATATTACTATGGGCCATTTTTTTTTGTATTTGTTTTGGTATTTATATATATATATCTGCTAGAATAATGCTCCTTTTCTAGGAAAACTACATGGATAGAAATGTATTTCACCCTTTGGACTGAGAATGTTTGATAGCATAGTTTCTTTTATGAACAATTCTATTATTTCTAAAAAACGCTACAGCTTTTATGCAAAGTTATACCTGCTTTATAAACACGTATCGTACTGTCATTAATGTTCTCTTTTGTGTTTTAATCTTTTCAGGGTAAGGGTTCACTGAAATATGTGCTGTCTTTTTTTTTTATTAACATTTTTTGTGAAATATAACATATACAGAAAGGCATGCATTTTGAAGTACTTTGTAACAAGTAGTTATAGAACAGATTTCAGAGTTTGGCATGAGTTACAGCTCCACAGTTTCAGGTTTTTCCTTCTAGCTGCTCCAAGACACTGGAGACTAAAAGAAATAGCAGTGCAGTCTTTCAGCAGTCATACTCATTTGTTAAATCCTGTCTTCTCTGTTATGATTCCTCTTTCTCCTTTGATCCTTCTCCCAATCTTTAGGGTTATTTGGGTTCTGCCCTTTCTAACTTTTCGTGCTGGAGAGGGGTGTCGATAATATGGGATAGGGGGATGGAACTAGTTGATGTTCTTGGAGAGGCTGGCCCCTCTGGATTTCAAGACTTATGTGGCCTAGGAACCCATCAGGAGGTTGTAAGTTTATGGAAATTAATCTTAGCTTGTGAAATTTTTATAGAATCTTCAGATAAAGCTCAGGATGTTCTTTAGGGTTAACAGGAATGATTTTGGTTGGGGTTTGGCACACCGTAGCAATTAGCGGTGCCTAGCTGAAGCTTGCCTAAGAGTAGCCTCCAGAATAGCCCCTTGACTCTATTTGAACTCTCTTAGTCACTGATACCTTATTTTCTTAAATTTCTTTTCCCCATTTGGTCAGGAAGGCGTTATTGATCCCACGATGCCAGAGCCAGGCTCATGTCTCACGTTGCCAGGGAGACACATCCCTGGATGTCATATCGCATGTAGTGGGGAGGATAATGATTTTACTTGCAGATTTGGGCTTAGAGAACACAAGGCTATATCTGAGCAACAGAAGAGGTTTTCTAGAAGTAACTTTTAGGTATAACTATACGTAGAAGTAACTTCTCTGCTACAGAAATAAGTTTCATAATTGCAAGCCTCAAGATCAAGGGCTTGGTCTATTAACTTAGGAGTCCCTTATTATAAGGGTTTCCCTGTTGGAAAAGTTTAATGGTTCCATTTTTTTCTCTAGTCCCTCAAGGGACTTTGTCAATATTTTTTAATTATCAACCCGCCACAGTCTGGAATGTATCCGAGTATTCAGGTTTAAGCTATACAGAATTACAAGCCCTCATTCCCACTCGGGCTCCATGTGTTTGGGTTGTTTAAATGCCCTATCCATGTTGTCATTTTTTTAATTTTAACTTTTTGCTTTTATGCATTTATTTTTAGTGAATTGCCTTGTTGAGATTTTACTGATTTTCTTCTGTCTTTGTACTATGAAGATGGGAAGTATATATACATAATCATGTGCTTGAAAACAGTAGAAATTGACCCTTGGTACATTTTCTGGACTGTATATCCTTAAATCTATTCTTAATCAAAGTCCAATCATTTTGATTGTTCTTTTCTGGGTCTTTCCTAGTTTTGCTGTATGCTATGTATATATAAAGTCTAACACTTGATAGAGCATTCCTTGCATTAAGAATAAGAAAAGATTTCCTTTTTAAATTTGTGTGTGGGTGTGTGCATGTGTGTGTTTTACTGCTTAATATACTTCTAGCTCTACACTGTCACTGTGTGCCACTTTAGTATCCAAAGTAAGATTCATTCAACATTTGTTGAATGAATACTGCATACCTAGTGTGTATTTTTTTCTTTATTGCAGAAGTTGTGGGGTTATAGAACAATCATACATAAAATACAGGGTTGCCAGACACAATCCCACCCCCAAAACCACACACAGGTGTGGAACATTGGTGCAACTGATAATTGCACATTTTTACAGTTGCATTAGTAACCAGAGTCCATGGCTTAATTTAGTGTTCACTGTTCGTGTAATGTAGTTCCATGTGTTGTGTTTTTTTTTGTCATATACCCAATCTAACATTTCTCCTTTTAATCATATTCAGATAGATATTTCAGTACTGTTCATTACATTCACAATGTTTTGCTACCATCACCACTCTCCGTTACTAAAACTTTTTCATCATTCCAAATAGGAATATTTTTTAAGCCTTACCTTCCAATTACCTATCCCCTCCCCACCTTCTCCCTTGCTAACTTATATTCTAGATTCTGGCTCTATGGTTTCCGTATTCTAATTGTTTCCAATCAGTGAGCTCACACAATCCTTGTGCTTCTGTGTTTGGGTTATTTCACTCAACATGGTGTCTTCAAGGTCGATCTGTGTTGTGACATGCGCCGGACTTCATTCCTTTTTACAGTTGAATAATGTCCCATGTATGTCCATACCACATTTTATTTATCCATTCTTTGGTTGATGGACATTTGGGTTGCTTCCATCTTTTGGCAATTATGAATAATGCCACTGTGAACATTGATGTGCAAATATCAATGAGTCCCTGCTTTCAATTCTTTTAGGTATACACCTAGCACCACTTCAGGGTCATGTGGTGGTTCTGTACTTAGCTTTCTGAGGAATCACGAAACTATCTTTCACAGTGGCTGCAACACTTAACATTGCTACCAGCAAAGAATGAGTTTTCCCATTTCTCTGCATCCTCTCTAACTGGGTATTTTCCATTTTTTAAATACCCATTCTAATGGGTGTGATATGGTAACTTATTTTGGTTTTCACTTGTTTTTCCCTGGTAACTGATGATGTTGAGCATCTTTTCATGTACTTTATTTTAGCTATTTGTTTATCTTCTTTGGAGAAGTGTCTAGTCAACTCTCACCCATTTTTAATTTGTTGTTTGGCTTTTTGTTATTAAGTTGAAGGATATCTCTATATATTCTGGATATTAAACCTTTATCAGATATGTGATTTCTTTATTTTCTCCCACTGTGTAGCATGTCATTTTACTTTCAGGATGAAGTCCTTTGAGGCACAACAGTTTTTTATTTTGGTGAGGTCTCATTCATCTATTTGTGGTTTGTGCTTTCATTGTAAAGTCTAAGAAATCGCTATCTAACACAAGGTCCTAAAGATGCTTCCCTACGTTTTCTTTTAGGCGTTTGATAGTTCTAGCTCTTATATTTTAAAAAAATAGGTCTTTGATCAATTTTTAGTTGATTTTTGTATATGGTGTTAGGTAGGGGGTCCGCCTTCTTTTGTTTTGCAAATAGAGATCCTATTTTCCCAGCACTATTTGCTGAAGAGACCATTCCTTCCCACCTGAGTGTTTTTTGCCCCACCTTGTGAAAACTCAGTTGGCCATCATATGTGGGGGTTGATTTCTGAACTCACAGTTTGATTCCATTGGTCAGTATATCTGTCTTTGTGCTGGTACCAGACTGTTTCTTTGTTTGTTGAGAGGGAGAGGGTACATGTTCCAGGAATTGAACCCAGGTCTCCTGCATGGCAGGCCAGCATTCTCAGGCTGTTTTGATAACTGTGACTTTGTAATAAGTTTTCACATTTGTAAGTGTGTGTCCTCCAACTTCAAAGGCTTTTTTAAGATGGCTGCAGCTATTTGGGGGCCCTTAACCTAATAAATTTGATGATTTGCGCAGAGAAGGTTGTTGGAATTTCTATTGTGATTGCATTGATTCTAGAAATTGCCTTGAGTAGGACTGACATCTTAATAATATTTAGTCTTCCAATCCATGAACATGGAATGTCCTTCCATTTATTTAGATTTACTTTAATTTCTTGTAGTAATGTTTTGTAGTTTTTTGTGTACAAGTGGTTTATATACCTGTTTAAATTTATTCCTAGATATTTTATTCTTTTAGCTGCTATTGTAAATAGAATATTTTTCTTGATTTCTTCTTCCAGTTGCTCTTTGCTGTGTATAGAAACACTACTGATTTGGGGTTTGATCTTGCATGCTGCCATTGTGCTGATTTCACTTTCACAGCTTTGTTATGGGTTTTTTCAGGATTTTTCTGTATATAATATCATATCTGCAAATAGGGAAAGTTTTGCTTCTTTCTTTTGAATTTGGATGCCTTTTATTCCTTTTTCCTGCCTAATTGCTCTGGCAGGGATTCCAGTACAATGTTGAATAACAGTTATGGCAGTGGGCATCGTTGTCCTGTTCCTGATCTTAAAAGGAAAGCTGTCAGTCTTTCACCATTAGGTAGGATGTTAGCTGTGAGTTTTTCATGTGTGCCCTTGTGGTAGTTAGGGTCAGGTGCCAACTTGGCCAGGTGAAGGTGCCTAGTTCTATTGTTGTGGACATGAGCCAATGGCATGTGAAGCTCATCTGTCGCTGATTACATCTGCAGTCAGCTAGGAGGCATGCCTACTGCAGTGAATGATGTTTGATTTAATTGGCTGGTGCTTAAATGAGCGAGCTCAATGTAACACAGTCCAGGCAGCTCAGCATACCTCATCTCAGCACTTGCAGCTCATCCCAGGCCTTTGGAGATGCAGAAAGGAATTACCCTGGGGAATGTTGTTCGAACCCAGAGGCCTGGAGAGAAGGCCAGCAGAGATCATCCTGTGCCTTCCCACATAAGAAAGAACTTCAGTTGAAAGTTAGCTGCCTTTCCTCTAAAAACTATATGTTTTTAATTAAATAAAAGTCAATCCATCTCTGGTGTGTGGTATTCTGGCAGCTTTGGCAAACTAAAACAGCCCTCTATCATTTTGAGGAATTTTCCTTCTATACCTAGTGTTCTAAGTGTTTTTTATCAAGAAAGGATGCTGGATTTTTGTCAGATGTCTTTTCTGCATCAAGATGATCACGTTTTTTTAAAAAAAATTTGCTTTCCCTTCATTCTGTTAATATGATGTATTACATTTATTAATTTTCTTATGTTGCACCAACCTTGCATACCAGGGATAATCTCATTTGATCATGGTCTATAATTCTTTTGTTTGTTTGTTTCATACCTTTGCAGTAATTCATGCAAGAACTTATTTTTATTTGTAGTGTTAATTGGTGGGACACATGAGTCTATACAACCCCTTTCAATCGTGTCCACCTTCAATATGGCAATATTACTTATTGACCCACTAGTGAACCACCTTCACTTCTGTCTATTCCCTTACAGTTAAGTTCAACCCCATTAGCAAACTGCTCACCCATCTCAAGCTTCTGTGTATCTCCAGGTTCCCTGTATTCTGTATTATAAGCCTCTGATTTTACCTTTATCGTGGTCATAAAAGTGGACTCACACAGTGTCTGTTCTTTTGTGTATGGCTTATTTCACTCAGCATTATGTCAAGTCCATCTCATCATGTGGTTCAGGACATCATTTTGTCTTAGTGCTACATAACATCCCATTGAATGTACATACCACATTTTGTTACTCCATTCATCTGCTGATGGGCACTTGGATTGTTTCTATCTTTTAGCAATTGTGAATAATGCTGCTATGAACATCAGTGTGCAAATCTGTTTGTGTCACTGCTTTCAGTGGGTATATCCCAAGTAATGGTGTTGCCAGGTCATAGGGCAACTCAATATTTAGTTTTCTGAGGAACTGCCAGACTGTCTTCCAAAGTGACTGTACTATTATACCTTCCCACTAGCAGTGCACAATTGTCCCAATTTCTCCACAACCTCTCCAACATTTGTAGTTTCCTGTTTGTTTACTAGCAGCCATTCTTTAGGTGTGAGGTGGTATCTCATTGTAGTCTTGATCTGCATTTCCTTTATAGCTAATAAGAATGAGCATCTCTTCATGTCCTTTTTAGCCATCTGTATTTGCTCTTCAGAAAAATGTCTATTCATATCTTTAGCCCACTTTAGAATTGGGTTGTTTGTTCTTTTGTTGTTGAGTTGTATGATTTATTTATGTATACAGGATATTAAACCTTTTCCAATGTGTGATTTCCAGATATATTTCTCCCACTGAGTTGGCTGCCTCTTCATTTTTTACTTTGTATTTTTTTTTTGTTTGCTGTATGACGGGGTCACATTATAATAATAATATCCCATTATTGCAGCACTATTAGTTGAATATTTTTGCTGGTTTAGTTTTTGTTTGTTCATTTGTTTGCTTGCTTGTTTGTTTTGGGGGGAAGTGTATGGGCTGGGAATTGAACCCGGGCTCTGGCATGCAGGTGAGAATTCTACCACTGAACTACCCTTGCACCCCCTTCACCTTTTTGCTTTGTTTTGTTTTTGTTTTATTTATTTTGTATTATCAAACCAAAACAACATACAAACCTGAACACTCTTAACATACAAACATTCGTGTATGGTGTAAAACCAATGGCTGACAATATCACCACATAGTAGTATATTCATCACCATGATCATTTTTTAGAATGTTTGCGTAACTCCAGAAAAAGAAATAAAAATAGAAAAAACGCACGCATGCCATACCCCTTACCCCTCCCATTCATTGACCACTAGTATTTCCATCTACTCAGTAGATTTTAACCTTTGTTCCCCCTATTTTTTCCTATACCCCTTACCACTCCCTTTCGGTGTTCACTAGTATTTCAATCTACTCAATTTATTTTAACATTTGTTCCCCCTATTATTTATTTATTTTAAATCCATATTTTTTACTCATCTGTCAATGTCATAGATAAAAGGAGCATCAGACACAAGGTTTTCACAATCACATAGTCACATGGCAGAAGTTATATCATTACACATTCCTCTTCATGAAACATGGCTACTTGAGTACAACTCTACAGTTTCGGCATTTCACTCTAGCATCTCTAATACACCTTAAACTAAAAAGGGGATATCTATAAAATGCGTAAGAATAACCTCCAAGATAACCTCTCAACGCTGTTTGAAATCTCTCAGCCACTGACACTATTTTGTCTCATTTCTTTCTTCCCCCTTTTGGTCGAGAAGGTTTTCTCAAACCCTTGATGCTGAGTCCCAGCTCATTCTAGGATTTCTGTCCCACGTTGCCAAGGAGGTTTGCACTCCTGGGAGTCATGTCCCACTTAGAGAGGGGGAGGGCGGTGAGTTTGCTTGCCCTGTTGACTGAGAGAGAGATAAGCCACATCTGAGCAACAAAAGAGGTTCTCTGGGGGTACTGTTAGGCCTAATTTTAAGTAGGCTTAGTCTTCCCCCTTCACCTTTTTGACAGTCTTTTGAGGCACAAAAGCATTTGATTTTGAGGCGTTCCCATTTATCTATTTTTTCGTTTCTTGCTTGTGCTTTGGGTGTAAAGTTTAGGAAGCTACCTCCTATTACTAGGTCTTGAAAATGATTCCCTACATTTTCTTCTAGGAGCTGGATCTTATGTTTCAGTATTTGATCCAATATAGTTAATTTTTGTATGAAGGTAAGAGTCCCCTTTCATTCTTCCAGCTATTGATCCTCCTCCATGTCCATTTATTGAAAGGACTATTTCGTCCCAGTTCAGTGGATTTGGGGGCCTTGTTGAAGATCAATTTGCCATAGATTTGGTGATCTATTTTTGCACTCTCAATTCAATTCCATTGGTCAGTGCTTCTAGCTTTGTGCCGGTACCATGCTGTTTTGACCACTGTGGCTTCATAAGTTTTGAAATCAGGGAATGTTAGTCCTCACACTTCATTCTTCTTCTTTTTTTTTTTTTTAGGACGCTTTTAGCTATTCAGGGTCTCTATCCCTTCCATATGAATTTGGTAACTAGCTTTTCAAGTTTTCAAAGTAGGCTAATGGAATTTTGATTGGTACTGCATTGAATCTGTAGATCAATTTCAGTAAAATTGACGTCTTAACTACATTTAACCTTTCTATCCATAAGCATAGAATGTCTGTCCACCTATTTAGATCTTCTTGATTTCTTTTAACAATGTTATGTAGTTCTCTGTGTAAAAGTCATTTACATACCTACTTAAGTTCATTCCTAGATACTTGATTCTTTTAGTTACTCTTTTGAATGGTATTTTTTCCTTAATTGACTCCTCAGTTAGGTCATTGCTTGTGTATAGAAACATTACTGATTTTTGCACATTAATTTTATAATCTGCCACCTTGCTGAATTTGTTTATTAGCTCAAGTAACTTTGTTGTAGATTTCTCAGGATTTTCCAAGTATAGTATCATGTCATCTGCAAATAATGAAAGCCTACTTCTTCCTTTCCAATTTGGATGCCTTTTATTTCTTTTTCCTGCCTGACCACCCTTCCTAGAACTTCTAGTACAATGTTGAATAACAGTGGTGACAGAGGGCATCCTTGTCTCATTCCAGTTCTTAGGGAGAAAGCTTTCAGCCTCTCACCATTGAGTTCAATGCTGGATATACTTTTTGCATAAATGCCTTTTATCATGTTGAGGAAGTTACCTTTGGTTCCTAGCTTGTTAAGTGTTTTTATCAGAAAAAGATACTAAATTTTGTCAAATACTCTTTCAGCATCAGATGATCATATGGTTTTTCCCTTTCGATTTGTTAATGTGCTGTATTACACTGATTTTCTTGTGTTGAACCATCCTTGCATTCCTGGTATAAACCCCACTTGGTTGTGGTGTATAATTCTTTTAATTTGCTGTTGGAGTTGGTTTGCTAATATTTTGTTGAGAATTTTTGCATCTATATTCATTAGGGAGATTGGTCTGTAATTTTCCTTCCTTGTAGCATTTTTACCCAGTCTGGGTATTAAAGTGATGTTAGTGTCATAAAATGAGTTAGGTAGTGTCCCTTTTTCCTCATTTTTTGGGAAAAGTTTGAGCAGGATTGGTGTAAATTCTGTTGGAATGTTTGATAAAATTCACCTGTGAAGACATCTATCTGGCCCTGGGCTTTTCTTTGTAGGAAGATTTTTGATGATTGTTTGAATCTCTTTACTTGTGATTGGTTTGTTGAGAGCTTTTATTCAGTGTAGCATGTTTATGTGTTTCCAGGAATTTGTCCATTTCATCTAAGTTTTCTGTTTCTTGGCGTACAGTTGTTCATAGACTCCTCTTCTGTGGTAATGATCCCCCTCTTATTTCTTATTTTGTTTATTTGCATTCTCTCTCTTTTTCTCTTTGTCAGCCTTGCTAGTGGCCCATTAATTTTATTGATTTTCTCATAGAGCCAACTTTTAACTTTATTGATTCTTTCTATTGTTCTTTTGTTCCCCCATTCATTTAACTCTGCTTTAATCTTTGTTATTTTTCTTCTTCTATTTGCTTTGTGGTCAGTATGCTGTTCCTTCAGATGAGCATTATGTCCTCAATTTTTGCTCTTCTTTTTAAATATAGGCATTTCGGACAATAAATTTCCTTCTCAGCACAGCTTTTGCCGCATTCATAAGTTCTGATATGTTGTATTCTCATTCTCATTCATCTTCAGATAGTTACTGATTTCTTGGGCAATTTCTTCTTTGACACCCTCATTGTTTAACAGTAGCATACTGAGTGTCTTCTCATATCTATCTGGACATATTTTTAATCTGTTTTCCTTGTAGTTACCATTGGGTTAAAATTTAACATCCTAATCCAGGGGTGAAAGTCTCCCTGGCAATGTGGGATATGACTACCAGGGATGAGCCTGGCCCTGGCACCATGGGGTTGACAATGCCTTCCTGACCAAAAGGGAGAAAAAAATTGTAACGAATAAGGTATCAGCGACTAAGACAGTTCAAATAGAGTTGGGAGGCTATTCTGGAGGCTGCTCTTAAGCAAGCTTAAGCAAGATACTGCTATTTATCATGGTTTGCAAACCCCCAACCAAAACCATTCCTGCCAACCCTAAAGAATACCCAGGGCTTTATCTGAGATTCTTCAAAGGCTCCATGCACTATGATTACTTTCCAGAAACCTACAGCCTCCAGATGGGTTCCTAGGCCAGTTAAATCCTGAAATCCAGAGGGGCCAATCTCTCTAGAACATCAACTAGTTTCATCCTCTTGCCTCATATTATTGACAGCCCTTTCCAACAGGAAAAAGTTCTCCCTAAAGATTGGGAGAAAGAGAAGGAGCAGTTACAACAGACAAGATAGGATTTAACAAATGAGTATGACTGCTAAATATTGCTATTTCTTTTAGTCTTCAGTGTCTTGGAGCAGCTAGAAGGAAAAACCTAAAATTGTGGAACTGTAACCCATAGCAAACTCTGAAATCTATTTATAACTAACTGTTGCAGTATGCTTTGAAATTTATTGTTTTTTTGTATATATGTTATTTTTCACAATAAAAATTTTTTAAATTTTATTATCCTAAATATTTAACAATCATACCTGGTTTGATACCAACTTAACTTCAATAGCATGCACATATACTTTTCTATGCATTTGTGTCCCCACCTTTTTTTCGTACTTGTTACCACTTACATCTTTGTACACTGTACGTCCAGAAATATAAATTTATCATTACTTTTTATGCATTTGCATTTTAGCACCTGTAGAAGTAAGAATTGGAGTTATACACCAAACAATACAATAATATTGGCATTTATAATTACCCATATGGTTGGTTACCTTTATTGCACATCTTTATTTCTTTATGCTGCTTAGAACCACTGTATAGTGTCCTTGTATTTCAGTCTGAAGAACTCCCTTGAGCGTTGCTTGTAGGGCAGATCTAGTGGTGATGAAGTCTTAGCTTTTTTTTTTATTCTGAGAATGTCTTAATCTCTTCCTCGTTTTTGAAAAAAGTCTTGCCAGGGAAAAAATCCTTGGCTAGCAGTTGTTTTCCTTAAGCATTTAAAGTATTGCAACACACCACCTTTTTGCCTCCATGGTGTCTAATAAGAAATCTGCACTCAATCTAATTGGGGCTCCCGTGAACAGAACCCATCACTCTTCTCCTGCAGCTTTCAGAACTCTCCACTTGTCCTGTGCATTTGATGGTGTGGTCAGTATATGACAAGGTGTATTTTTCTTCATGTTTATCCTGTTTAGTGTTCTCTGAGCTGTTTGGATTTGCATATTCACATCTTTTGCCGAGTTTGGGAAGTTCACTGTAATTATTTCTTTGAATATTCCTTCTGCCCCTTCTCTCTTTCCTCTTCTTCTGGGACTCCCATGATGTGTATTGTGGTGCACTTGATGGTATCCCAGAGGTTTCTTAGGCTATTTTCGCTTTGATCGTTCTTTTTTCTTTCTGCTCTTCAGCCTGACTCATTTCAATTGTCTTGTCTTTGAATTCACTGATTCTTTCTTCTGCCAGCTTCACACTGCTCTTGAAACCTTCCTGGGCATTTTTTATTTCAGTTTTTGTGGTCTTCAACTCCAATAATTCTGTTTGGTTCTCCTTTTTAAAATTTCTATCTCTTAGAAGCTCATATTGCTCATTCATTGTTTTTTGAAATCCTTGGTTCTTTTTCTGTATTTTTTTTTCATCACCTTGAGTATTTTTAAAATCATTTTTAACTTTTTTTATTGTATAATATAACATATATGCAAAGCAAAGAAATAAAAAAGCAATAGTTTTCAAAGCACTCTTCAGCAAGCAGTTACAGGACAAATCCCAGAGTTTGTCATGGGCTACCATACCATCATCTCAGATTTTTCCTTCTTGCTGCTCCAGAACATAGGAATAAATTTTTTTTATCATCACAATCTTTTTCTTTTTTGTGAAAAATAACATATATACAAAAAAAACCAATAAATTTCAAAGCACAGCACAACAATTAGTTGTAGAACAGATTTCAGAGTTTGGCATG
>PVIY010041351.1:0-21720 GCA_004026745.1 Myrmecophaga tridactyla
GGCTACCCCTGCCCATAGTGTTGCACAGCCTCACCTTGCCCCCCCATCTCTGCACATCCATTTACAGCTCTCCTAAGCTCACACATGTGCATGGCCCCCAATCATGTCATTCAGCTCTGGGAACCATATTTTACGGCAGTCCTAGAACCACGCATGCGCACAGCCCTCATCCACACTTTCCAGGTCTGAGAAAATGCTGACCTGCACAGCCAGATCACATCTGCCCCCAATCCATGATGGTATAATGCCAACCTGCTGCCACAGCTCAATGCATGTGCACAAAGGGCCCTGTGCCTTAGACCAGCACACTCCAGGGTTACGCCTCCCAGACTGGTGCACCCACACAGGTACATCCTCCCTGGCTGCTGGGCACCCATGTTCACAAGCATCAGTGTAACATCCCCAACCTGTGCCTATACCTGCCTTGAAACAAATCACCGCACTGAGTGCCCCACCCCATACCCTGCTCCCTGTTGTAGAACTACCCACAAACACAAAGCCTTAGACTACTGAAAGAAATCAACTCCCAAAGTAAATCAGGCAAGATATTTATATACCATGAAGACAGCAGAAGATCACTAAGCATGTCACAATGCAGACAGATATAATCCTGTCTAATGATCAAATTAAAACACCTGAGGAGACACAGACATTGTAACAACTAATCAAAGATATCCATACAACTTTACTTAATAAAATGAGTGGGATAGAAAATGACATAAAGGAGATCAAGAAGATAGTAGAAGAGCATAAAGAGGAATTTGAAAGAATAAATAGAAAAATAGCAGATATCACAGAGATTAAAGACTCTGTTGACCAAATAAAAAACATACTAGAGGCCCACAACACCAGATTTGAAGACAAAGAAGAAAGAATAAGTGATATAAAGGACAGAGTAACTGACTTTGAAGACTCAAAACAGCAAATGGCAAAAAAAGATAGAAAAACTTGAATTGGATCTCAGGACAATGATAGACAAAACAAAGCACGCAAATGTAAGACTCATTGGTGTCCCAGAAGAAGAAGAATAGTTGAGGATATAATGTAGGAAAAACTTCCCAACCCTCATAAAGGACATAAATATACAAGTCAAAGAATCCCAACAAACTCCAAACAGAATAAATCCAAATAGGCCTTCCCCAAGACACATACTAATCAGTCTGTCAAATGTTGAAGAGAAGCAGAAAATCCTGAAAGTGGCAAGAGAAAAACAATTACATACAAAAGAAACCAAATAAGACTGAGTTCTGAATACTTAACTACCACCCTGGAGGTGAGAAGGCAGTGGTATGATATAGTTAAGATCCTGAAAGAGAAAGACTCCCAGCCAAAAATTCTGTATCCAGCCAAATTGTCCTTTAAAACTGAGTGAGAGATTAAAGTTTTCACAGACGAAGAAGTCCTGAAAGAAATTGTCAACAAGAGACCGGCCCTAAAAGAAACACTAAAAGGAGTTCTGTTGACTGAAAAAGAAAAACAGGAGAGGGAGGTCCAGAAAAGGGTACAGAATTGAAGAGTACCACTAAGGGTAATTTAAAGAATACAAAGAGAAAGAGGAAAATGAATATATAGATCTGACAAATAAAATTTAAAAAGATAAGATGATGGATTCATGAAATGCCTTTTCAGTAATAACTTTGAATGTTAACAGACTAAATTGACCAATTAAAAGATACAGGTTGGCAGAATGGATTAAGAAACATAATCCAGCTATATGCTGCTTACAAGAGATTCATCTTAGACACAAGGAGACAAATAGATTGAAAGTGAAAGAATGGAAAAAGATTTTCCATGCAAGTTGTAACCAAAAGAGGCAGGAGTAGCTATGCTAATATCAGTCAAAATAGACTTTAAATATAAAGACATCACAAGAGACAAGAGCAGGGCACTATATAGTAATCGAAGGATGAATTCACCAAGAAGATATAACAATCATAAATGTTTATGCTCCCAACCAAGGAGCTCCAAAGTACATAAGACAGACATTGGCAAAACCAAAGGAAGCAATAGATATTTCAACAATAATAGTAGGAGACTTCAATATACCACTCTTCTCTATAGATAGAACAACCAGAAAGAAGATCAGGAAGGAAATAGAGAAGTTAAATAACTTGATAAATGAATTAGACCTAACAGACATATATAGATCATTGCACCACAAAGCACAAGGATATACACTCTTCTCTAATGTTCATGGAACATTCTCTAGGATAGATCATATGCTGGGGCACAAAACGGGTCTTTATAAATTTAAAAACATTAAAATTATTCAAAGCACTTTCTCTGATCATAATAGGATGAAGCGGGATCTCAATAACCACCAAAGAATGAGAATATTCACAAATACATGGAGATTAAATGACACACTCTTAAACAACCAATGGATCAAAGAAGAAATTTCTAGAAAAATCAGTAGCTATCCAAAGATGAATGAAAATAAGAATACCACTTATCAGAACTTATGCGATGTGGCAAAGGCTGTGCTGAGAGGGAAGTTTGTTGCCCTAAATGTGTATATTAAAAAACAAGAAAGAGCAAAAATCGAGGACTTAAGCACACCTGGAGGAACTTGAGAAAGAACAGCAACTAACCCCAAAGCAAATAGAAGAAGAGAAATAACAAAGATTAAAGCAGAGAAAAATGAATGGGAGAACAAAAGAACAACAGAAAGAATCAATAAAACTAAAAGTTGGTTCTTTGAGAAAATCAATAAAATTGATGGGCCACTAGTAAGACTGACAAAGAAAAAAAGAGAGAGGATGCAAATAAACAAAATCAGAACTGAGAAGGGGTGCATTACCACAGACCTTGATGAAATAAAGGAAATCATAAGAGGATACTATGAACAACTCTACACCAACAAATTAGACAACTTAGATGAAATGGAAAATTCCTGGAGACACAAAAACAAGCTGCACTGACTGAGGAAGAAATAGAAGATCTCAACAAACCAGTCACAAGTAAAGAGATTCAATCAGTCATCAAAAATCTACCTACAAAGAAAAGCCCAATGCCAGATGGGTTCAGAGGGGGATTTCATCAAACATTCCAAAAAAACCACTAACGCCAATCCTGCTCAAACTTTTCCAAAAAATTGAGGAAAAAGGAACTCTACCTAACTCATTTTATGAAGCAAATATCATTTTAATACCAAAACCAGGTAAAGATGCTATAAGAAAGGAAAACTACCGGCCAATCTCCCTAATGAACATAGATGCAAAAATTCCCAATAAAATATTAGCAAATTGAATCCAACAACACATTGAAAGAATTATACACCACGACCAAGTGGGGTTTATAGCAGTGTATTAGTTATGGTTCTCTAGAGAAACAGAATCAACAGAAAACACTCACAAATATAAAATTTATAAAAGTTTCTCATGTAACTGTGGGAATGCAGAGTCCAAAATCCTCAGGGAAGGCTATGAAGCCGACAGTTCCAATGGAGAGTCTGTACAAACTCCACAGGAGAGGCTCACCGGCCGAAGCAGGAAGAAGAGCCTGTCTCTTCTGAATCCTCCTTAAAAGGCTTCCAGTGATTAGATTAAGCATCACTCATTGCAGAAGACACACCCTTTGGCTGATTACAAATAGAATCAACTGTGGATGCAGCTGATGTGATTATGATTTAATTCTATGAAATGTCCTCATCGCAATAGACAGGCCAGCACTTGCTGAACCACACAAACAGGTACCACCACTTGGCCAAGTTGACACATGAACCTGACCATGACTACCAAGAATGCAAGGATGGTTCAACACAAGAAAATCAATTAATGTAATACAGCATATTAACAATTCGAAAGGGAAAAGTCACATAATCATCGTGATTGATGCTGAAAAGCATTTGACAAAATTCAGCATCCTTTTCTGATAAAAACACTCCAAAAAGATAGTAATCAAAGGTAACTACCTCAATATGATAAAGGGAATATATGAAAAACCGATAGTCAGCATTGTCCTCAATGGAGAGAGACTGACAGCTTTCCCCCTAAGTTTAGGAACAAGACAAGGATGCCCACTGTAACCACTATTATTCAACATTATGCTATAAGTTGTAGTTAGAGCAATCAGGCAGGACAAAGAAATAAAAGGCATCCAAATTGGACAGGAAGACGTAAAGCTTTCATTATTTGCAGGTGATGGGATACGATACTTGGAAGATCCTGAGAAATCCACAGCAAAGCTACTCGAGCTAATAAACAATTTCAGCAAGGTGGCAGGATATAAAATTAATGTGCAAAAATGAGTAACGTTTTTATACACAAGCAATGATCTGGCTGAGGAGTCAGTTAAGGAAAAAATTCCATTCAAAATAGCAACTAAAACAATCAAGTACTGAGGAATGAAATTAACTAGGGACATAAAGGACTTATACACAGAAAACTACATAACATTGCTAAAAGAAATCAAAGGAGAGCTAAATAGGTGGAAAGATATTCCCTGCCCATGGATAGGAAGGCTAAATATAGTTAAGATGTCAATTCTCCCCAAATTGATATACAGATTCAACACAGTACCAATCAAAATTCCACCAACCTACTTTGAAGATTTGGAAAAGCTAATTATCAAATTCATCTGGAAGGGAAAGAGACCCTGAATAGCTAAAAACACCCTAAAAAAGAGAACAAACTGGGAGGATTAGCACTCCCTGACTTTAAAACCTATTATAAAGCCACGGTGGTCAAACAGCATGGTGCTGGCACAAAGGTAGAAGCATTGACCAATGGAATCGAATCGAGGCTGCAGAAATAGACCACCAAATCTATGGTCACCTGATTTTTGATAAGTCCCCCAAATCCTCTGAACTGGGACAAAATAGTCTTTTTAATAATTGGGCATGAAAGAACTGGATATCAATAGCCAAAACAATGAAAGAGGACCCCTATCTTATACCCTACACAAAAATTAACACAACGTGGATCAAACACCTAAATATAAGAACTAGCACCATAAAGCTTCTAGAAGAAAATGTATGGAAACATCTTCAAGACCTAGTAATAGGAGGTAGCTTCCTAAACTTTATACCCAAAGCATAAGCAACAAAAGAAAAAATGGATAAATGGGAACTCTTTAAAGTCAAATGCTTCTGCACCTCAAATGACAAAAAAAGGTGAAAAGGCAGCCAATTCAATGGGAGAAAATATTTGGAACTCACATATTGGACAAAGGTTTGATTTCTTGTATATACAATGAAATCACACAACTCAACAAGAAAAGAACAAACAACCCAATTATAAAAATGGGCTAAAGTTATGAATAGGCATTTTTCTGAAGAGCAAATACAGATGGCTCAAAAGCACATGAAGAGATGCTCGTTTTCATTGGCTATAAGGGAAATGCAGATCAAGACTATGAGATACCACCTCACACCTATAAGAATGGCTGCTATTAAACAGACAGGAAACTATAAATGTTGGAGAGGATGTGGAGAAACTGGGACACTTATGCAGTGCTTGTGGGAGTGTATAATGGTGCAGCCAATATGGAAGACTGTTTGGTGGTTCCTTAGCAAATTATCAAGTTGCCCTATGACCCAGCAACAACACTACTTGGTATATACCCAGAAGAGCTGGAAGCAATGACACAAAGAGACATTTTCACACTGATATTCATAGCAGCTTTATTCATAATCGCCAAAAGATGGAAACAAATCAAATGCCCATCAACAGACGAGTGGATCAACAAAATGTGGTATATACATACAATGGAATATTATGCAGCAGTAAAACAAAATGACGTCCTGAAGCACATGACAAGATAGGTGAGGCTTCCGGACATAATGCTGAGGGAAATTAGCTAGATGCAAAAAGATAGATACTGTATGATTCCATTTTTATGACCAGCATAAAGGTATAATCAGAGGCTTATAAAACAGAATATAGGGGACTTAGAGATACACAGAAGCTAGAGATGGTTGAACCGTTAGCTAATGAGGTTGAACTCCAATGTAAGGGAATAGATAGGAGTGAAGGTGGTTCTCTAGTGGGTCTAGAAGTAATATTACCATATTCAAGATGAACAAGATTGAAAGGGGTTGTATAGACCTACATGTCCCACATATTAACACCAGAAATATGAATTAGTTCTCGCAAGAACTACTTCAAATATATGATTCTGTACAAAAAGTGTTTAAGTCCAGGGTACAGGAGGAAAACTGCTATTGCATGCTATGTGCTATGTTCACAAGGAAACCATCAGCACTACCACAGCAACAGCAGAGGTAAATAATGGGGAGAGGGACAAGAATTAAGAGAAGGTTTAGATTTCCTACCTGGTGAGAGTGTGTTTATTGGTTTTCTTTCTCATGGGAAAAATGAAATTATCTAAAATTGAGAATGTTGATGGAGTGTGGACTTGGGCCCTCTACATGATGCCCGATGAATGCAGGTGGCTGAAGGATGCACTGACGGAGAAGTAGATTGGCGAACAATGGTGTATACTTATGAATGAAGGTTGTGCTGCTACAAAAAGGAACAAAGTCTTGAGGCATGCTATGATGTGAATGAAAATGTGGGACATGTGGTGAGACAAAATAAGCCAGAAACAAAAGAACAAGAAGGGTATTGTCACCTTTAGAAAATGCTTATAATAAAACAGGGGCCTAGATTGTCAGCTTTTAGAGCAGACACATTAAGTCCGGAGTGGTGATTATTATTTCTGGATTTTGAGAGGCTGTTATATACATATAACCTGATATTTAGAGATAAGAACGAAGCCGAGCAGGCTGGGGTTAGAAGTAATTCAGAACATAGGGGTAAGGAAGACTGCCTATATTTTTGAACCACACATACTCTTTGAGACCAATGGAAGAAAGGTTTATTTGGTCTAGAACTGAAATTTTCTGTAGTGCATAATCTAATTCAACCTATCTGTATAGCTCATTGGAACAACTGAAACACAGGGAACACAGAATAAGAAAGAGGTCCTTTAATCCTATGTAGATTATTGTAATGCCTGGATATATCCTAAAGTATATTAAACAGATAATTAAAAAGTATTGGCAAAGTCCCTTGAGGGATGGGAGAAAGAATATGGAACTATTAAACCTTACCATCAGGGAATCCCCTGATACTGTGTCAAACTTTAGGGCCACCCAAATCAATAGGCCATGCCCTCGATCATGAGGCTTACTCTTGTGAAGCTTATGTAGGTAGAGGAGAAGCTTAGATACTTATAGGCATGAGCTTAGAACTTATAGGCATGCCCAAGAGTTACTTCTGGAGGACCTCTGTTGTTGCTCAGGTGTGGTCTCACTCTCTCTTAGCCCAACTCTTGCAAGTGAAATCATTGCCCTCCCCCCTACGTGGGTCGTGACATCCAGGGGTGAAAGTCTCCCTAGAGATGTGGGAGATGACTTCCAGGGATGAATCTAGACCTAGTACTGTGGGATCAACAATTCCATCCTGACCAAAAGAAGGAAAAGATGTGCAATTAATAAAGTATCAGTGGCAGAGAGTTCAAATAGAGTCAAGAGGCTACTCTGGAGGTTGTTCTTATGCAAGCTTCAGTTGGACCTTGCTACCTATCAAAACCTGCCCACACCCAATCAGGACCATTCCAGCCAATCCTAAATTATGCCTAGGGCAATATATAAGATTCCACAAGGGTTCCAGGCACTACAGTAACTTTCCAGAAATCTACAGCCTCCAGGTGGGACCTTGGTCCAGATAAGGTCTGAAATCTAGCCTAGCCTCTCTAGAACATCAGATACTTCCATCTCCCTACCCCATATTAGTGACAGAACCTTCCAATATGAAAAATTTAGACTGGCCATAGCCCAAACACCCGTAAAGAGAGGGATGGAAAGATCAAAGGTGATGGTGGAGTTATACATAGAAGATAGGACTTAACAAATGAATATGAAAGCTGAATCATTAAATTGGTATCTCTTTCAGTCTCCAGTATTTTATACCAGCTAGAATAAAAACCTAAAATTGTGGAATTGTAACTCATGTCAAACACTGAAATATATTCTACAACTAATTGTGGTGTTGTGCTTTGAAATTTATAGCTTTTTTCAAAATATGCATGCTATTTTTCACAAAAAAAAGAAGGGAAAAAAGTCGACTGTGATGATAAAAAAAAAAAATTTAAGCCCACTAGCCTCCTGTATTCTGGAGCAGCTAGAAGGGAAAATATGAGAGGATCATATGGTAGCCCACGACAAACACTGGGATCTTTCCTGTAACTATTTGTTGAAGAGTGCTTTGAAAACTATTGCTTTTTTATTTCTTTGCTTTGTATATATGTTATATTATACAATAAAATGTTTTTTAAAAATGTTCCTAAAGGATTTCAAATAAAATTACTTTTGAACGCGAGCCATTGTGTGCCAGGCACTATGAGACTAATAACAGCATCCCCATTTTACAAACGAGAAAGCCGAGGACCAGAGAATTGAAGGGACTTACCCGGGGTCACACAGCCTTTCAGTGGGCCGAAGCGCATTCCGCCATGCTCCACTGCCCGGATTAAACATAGGCTCCTGTGTGGGTGGGAGAGGACCCCACTAGGTGTCGGCGTCCCTGCTCCCGCGACCTCTGGAGCAAGATGCCAACTATCTCTTTAAGAAGGAAAGTGAAGACTGGCCGCTTACGCAGCTGCCGGCGAGCTGCCGACTGGTTCGTCCCCCCCATCCACTTCACCCTCCCCGCCCCTCCCTCCCGGCAGCCCCAGCCGGGCGAGCACCCAGCGAGCCGCCTCCAGCAGGGGCTCGGGAAAGCAGTTCCGCGGCCCCGCGCGGCCCCGGCAGCCGAAGCCATGGAAGCCTCCGCAGGTGATGGACAGGGACCCCAGGGATGTCAGGGCCCACCGCTCAGCTGCGCCTGCCGAAGCTCAGAGCGCCAAGGGCGGAGGGCGTGGGCCGGGCCCAGGAGCTGACCCAGCACCCGGCAGGCAGCCTGCCCTCCGGGCTCTTGGGCTGCGGCGCCCAGCTGTCAGCGCCCAGGGGCTCGGCTGCCGCGGTGTCCCCGCGGGTGTTCACCCGCCCGCATCTGTCTCTTTTTCTCACCGCCGCAGGTTGCTGATCAGGGAGGGCCAGGCGGCTGCAGCAGCGACTGCAGAGACGCTGCGCCAACCGGGGCCGGCGTGGTGCGAGCCGGCGGGGCTGCGGAGGGCGAGTGGACTCAGGTAAGGAGGCCGCGGCAGAGCCGGGAGGGGGCCTGTGCTGCACCGCGGCCGGCAGGGGCAGCTTGTGACCGCTCCCTGCAGTAGAATCTTAGAGGGCACTGGCTAAGCATGGGTTAACCGTGACTCATTTTTACCTTCCCTTCATTCCCCTACATCCCTCTACTCCCCACCTCCCCAGCACCACCCTTCCCCCCAAGCCCCTGTGTAACTCACTAATTAGAGAATGCTGATTGCAGCCAGAGAGAGATGCTCAAGGTAGGCAATTAGGAAGATTTTAAGGACCCTCTTTCCCCCATTCCTCTTCTGCCATTTGGCAAACAGTTATAAGCTTCTCTTCTTTCCTTCTTAGAGGGGGATCCAGGGTACCTGGGGGTGGGAGAAGAATGGAACCCCACGTCCACCCCAAGGTCAAGTGCTAATGACTGCTTGGTTCCCATCTCCACCTCTGAGAAGCCTCAGGGCCCTGCAGTACTTCTGGGGGAAAAAAAATTCATGACCCCTAGAGTGGGGGATCTGAGTCTCAGTCTCCCTGGAGCGTCCAGGGGATACGTGACTTTCTCCCTCCACTCCCCAGCAGGGAGCTGTGCTGCTGGGAACACCTTCTAGCCCGAGGAGCCCCATATTGCCTTCCTCAAGGCTCTGGACCAAAGGAGAGGCCTGGCCACATGCTGCCCATCTCCTCTGCCTTCTCTGTCCAGCTGGTGGTTTGGGATGGGCTGGAGAAGCTTCCTAGGAAAAAATCAGCACTGCAGGCAGTGTGGTGTAGGAAAAGTACCTGGAAATTGGGGTGCTAGTCCCTTCACTTGCTAAGTGGTCACAAGTAGCCATTTTAACATTCTTTAGGCGTGGTGACTGTCTGCTCATCTGTTAAATGCAGGAGTTGGATAGATGGTCTGTATAACTTTAGCATACCACTCAAGCAGCTCTTACATGTCCGAGGGACCTCTCAACTAAAGCAACAGAGAATTTTAATAGGGGCCCCTAATTGGGGTTGCCACCATTGACCTCTTTCAACTCTGGAATTCTCAAGTAAAACACTGACCTTGTGGGCCTCACAGACCAGAAGCATCACAGTCTTATAGCAGCATTCCTGTGCCAGTACTGGGGTTGACCTCTGCAAGTTACTTCCCTTCTCCAAGCTTTAATTTCCTCACCTGTAAAACTGGGAAGAAGGATCCATGCCTCCGAGGGTTAATGTGAGGACTAAATGAGATGTATATGAAAGCACCTTAAATAGTCCATGTGCCTGGTATGCATTCAGGGAGCTTCTTTCTCCATCCCCTCTCTGCCTCCCGATCTGAATCCACCACATTGCCCAGAGGGCCTCTGCCCATGAGAGAGACTGGGAAAGAGAGGAGGGGGCAGTTATTTTCAGTCTCTTCTCTTCCCTGCCCTCCCCACCCCCAGGGATAATGAATGCTGGAGGGTGTCAGGCTGCTGGGCTGAGGGCTTAGGCAAGTGCAAACCTTTCCACCGCAAGAGTTGTGACATCATTCTAGCAAAGATGGTCCCAAGGAAGCATATATACCCCAGCACTGGGTTTGGAAAATGCTGGCAGCCAAGGGCAGTGTGTCTCTAAGGAAAAAGAAGCATCAGCATCTTACTTGTTGGCAGGGTGGGGGTGGGGGCAGGAACCACGCCTTCCAGATTTGACTTGAATCTCACTGCTGCTCCCTTGCCTTCCTTGGGGTCTCTCACTACCATCTCCCTGAGATGAGGCAGTGAAATTTTTGGTGTCCATCTTCTTTATTTTTTATCTACCCTTTTACTGTCATTTTCAGCCTTGCACTCAGCCTTTCTTGCTCTACCTTATTCCACAGATCCATTTTGCTTCTTGACACCAAGGATAAAGGAATTTCCCCATAGGGTGGGGCAGGACATGTTGCTGCTGCACCATTTGGACTGAAAGAAGTTGCCATTTCCCCCCACCCCCTCTCCTGCGTTCCCCTGAGACTTTGAGCCCTTCCCTGATAGAGCCTCTGTTACTTTCCTCTCTGTGTTTCCAAACTCTGGCATGTGACTAGGCACAGAGTAGGTACTCAATAAGCCTTGAATCAAACGAGTTGAAATTACATCTCTCAGCCAACTAGGTTATTAAGAAATGTGTTGATGGTAGGGCAGAAGCACTTATGTGCAGGGCTCTGTATAGGATGTTTGTTGCCTTTATTATTGCTATTACTAATACTGTTATTTTTGCTATTGCCTGCAGCCAGCAGATGGTTTGTCTTCTCCTCTAGTTGAACCTGAAGGGGCTGGATGTGCCTGGGAGGGTGGTGACAAATAGGAGTCCAGCTGGTGCTGCTGGTGTATGGTCACTATGAAGGGAAGGGGGCTGGAAAGAGTGATTACAGCCATTTGTTCAGTTTAGGGGAGAGTGGCAGATAAGGAGAATCAGTGGTCCAAAGTGGACACACAAGAGAGAGTCAGGAGACCAGGCCTCAGATCCGGTTCTCCCACTGCCTCCGTGTGAGATCTTGGCCAATTGGGCCTCCCCTCAGGGTCTCCGTGTCCCCATCTATATAATGAGGAACTGGACTAGATGATCCCTAAGGCCCCTTCTGGTCCTGAAACAGCTATCATTACTATCATTTATGGAGTACTATACCATTACCAATCTTATGTAATTCTCATGACAAATTATACCCATTGTAATGATGAAGAGACTGAAGCTTAGAGAGATTAGGTGACTAGCCCAAGAGTGCACAGCTGGAGGTGGCAGAACTAGAAAGAGCAACTCCTCTAAACACTTTGCTGCCTCCCCCTCCCACCCTTGCTGTCATGCTGTGAGTTGTAGGTGCATTTGCACACATGCATAGTGGTTTGGAGAACTGAAAGTGGTGAAGGATTCATGGCAAGGGATCAGGCATTTCCCCAAAGTGATAGCTGCAGGGGCTTTGCTGGGTTAGAGATTAAGTCAGGGCTGGATGCACCTACTGGCTTTAAAAGGTGTAAATGCAAACTTGTCCCAGGATAGAGGCTTGGAGGGATTGTCTTCTAACCATTGATCAGTCATTTGTTATTACTTATTAGCTAGGCCCTAGGCTAAATGCAGGGGAATACAGAAAAGAGTAAGAGGCAGTCTCTAGTTTCAAGAAGGTCATAACTAGCAGCAGGAGACAGATATGTAAATATGTGGGTATGATAAAACATCTAGAAACTGTGTTGCATACTAATATAGAGTATAGTGGGGGAACAGAGAAAGGAGATGGTTTTTCCTACTTGGTGGATCAGGAAAGGAGTAGAGAGGAGGTAATGCTATTGTCATCTCCTTATTTTCTACATTGAGTTTGTGTGATAATAATAATAGGGTTCTACCCAGCTTGGGACATTGCCAAACCGTTTTGGAGACTCATTGGATCCCAGCAACCCGGAAAGTGGCTCACAGCGTCCAAGGGACCTTTCACTGTCATTCCGTGGCAGTGTCCCAAAGGAACTCTCTGTCCTCTTTCCTGTCCTTACAAGCATCTAGAGGCAGGAGTCTGAAATTCCGCTTGGAAAGCCTGCCTGTTGCCTCTGACCATCTGATAGGCTTGGAGACTTCTTGCCTCTTCTCAGCATTCCGCCTGTTCAGGGAAGCACCTTACACCTGGAGAGGTGCCGATGTTTACTCAGGATTACTCGGTGGGCCGGGGCCATAACTCTGGCCTAATGAACCACATGGCTACATCCAGGCCACTGGGGGCCCACGAGGCCATTTGTACATTTAATGGGCAGCTGGGACTGAATGAAGATTTGAGGCGTGAGACAAGGAAGCTCGGGCCTCCTTGGCCTTTGGCAGAAGGGGAGGCTTGTTTTCTCCAGCTGCTTTGCACCTCTTAATGGGCAGATATGTATGAAGTGTTTGTCACATGCTCAGCACTGTCCCCTGAATTAAGGCGCTGAGCAAACCAAAAGGGGTGGGGCTGGGAAGTAGCCTGGTGCAGTGGAAAGTGCCAGAACCAAGGTGTCAGGAGGCTCCGGTCCTCACCCCGCCTCTGCCAGCCCCTCACCAGGTGGCCTTAGGCAAGGCCTCTGCCTTTCTACAGCTACAGAGCGAGGGAGTCAGAGGGGATGGCCTCTAAGGCCCTTTCAGGTCTGACTGGTTAACAATTCAGCAACTCTTTGTTTTGTTCTATAACCACTTTAGGGGGTACAAAGATGGATAGGATACAGATAACTATAACTCGAGGAAGAATGAGCTTAACCTAACAAGAGACATGAATAAATGTTCTGTGGGTTTGCCGGAGGGAGAGGGCTTGGGAAAGGCTTTAGTTCAAAAGTTACCTTTTTGAAGATTGGATAATGCAGGTAGATGGAGTGATCTTTTTTTAACCAGGAGTAGCAGAAACCTGCTGTTATTCTGGGACAGGAAGGCTGTATAGCAGAATGCTGGTTGCGGACTTAGATTTCAAAGACCGATACAGCATTTCGGAATCCGTCGTAAGTTGGCCACTTTTTATTTTGTGAAATAAGAACATTCAGATGACACTTAAATACAAGCTTTCTTTACTATTCCCATCATTGTTAGGGAAAGAGGGTTTTGGTTTTTTTTTTTTTTACATTGTAAATGTATCTTCATACAGTCCTCTTCAAGAATCAAGGCTACTGGATGGAACACAGCTCGACAGTTTCAGGTCCTTTCCTCCATCCGCTCCAATATACCATGAACTAAATAGGGATATCTGTATAATGTATAAGACTAACCTCCAGGGTAACCTCTTGACTCTGTTTGAAATCTTTCAGCCACCGAAACTTTACTTTGTCTCATTTTTCTCTTCTACCTTTTGGTCAAGAAGGTTTTCTCAATCCCTAAATGCCAGGTCATGGCTCATCCCAGGAATTCTGTCCCACGTTGCCAGGGAAATGGGAAAGAGCATTTTTAACACCTCTCTCCCCAGAGTAATAAGGGCATATTACTAGCAAAAGAGAGAGACAGAGGGAGGGAGAGAGGGAGAGAAAGACAGAGAGAGACTCCTTCAAATGGAATAAATGTTGCTTTATTAAAAACTCATTGCATTATCCATATTTTGCTCATTTTGCTGCAGACCAGTGTCATTGTGTTTGGCTCTGGAGTCAGATGCCTCGGGTTTGAATCCTGGCCAAGTTTCTTTTTCTCTCAGTGCCTCTATTTTCTTATCTGTAAAATGGAAAAATGAAGATCATTTGAAGGTCATTAGGAGATCTACAGGCCATATTAAAATGAGTAAAACAAGGGACTTCCAACTCAGCTGTCAACAGAGGCAATACAAGTAGCAAACTGGAGAGAGCTTACTTTCAAGCGGCAGCTGCTATCCTGCTCCCACCATCACTGCCATGCGAGAATGTGGGCTGAATGTTGTCAGATCTTTTGATTTATAAGACAGAAATCCGGATTTGTGTGTGTGTGTGTGTGTGTGTGTGTGTATGTGTACATGTACTCTCCTGACTTTTTAATGTGGCCAATGAGAAATCATTTTTAAACACACATATTAAAATATGACTGCTGGGCCATCAGTTTGAGACTCGTAAAGGTTTAGATGCCTGCCACATACAGCTCAGCGATTGTTGGCTGGTGCACAGATGAAGGTAGAGAAAGGAAACAGGCCAGAAAGGCAGGCCTGGGCTGGGCATCCCTTGTTTGCAAGGCAAGGGAGTATGGCCTTAATTTGGGTCCCCAGCTTCAAAGGCCCTAATTGTACCCTTTCCTGGCACTGTTCCCATTGAGTCTCTAGGGATGGAAGCCTCCAGACACTTCTGTGGCCCTGACTATGCTAGGCCTTCGCAGCACAGAGGCTCAGAAGCTTGGTCGGCAGCCTCAGAAGTGGGAACTTGGCTGGTGGCACAGAGCCACCCTTGAGACAGGTGTGAGAAGAGACCTCTGGCAGCTCCTTAGTGGGAGGGCCAGTTCCTGTTCTTTGGAAGCTCTACTGTCCTTGCAGCTGAGATTCAGCCACCTCTGCCTGTGGGCTGGACAGCAAGTAGTCTCTCCGCATATGGCTCTGCTATCCAGCCCCCACCAAGGAAAAGTTGGGATCTGGTTGCAGAGGAAGCCTAGACCATCAAGGGCCCCGATCTCACATAGGGACTGGCGAGGAGAGCCTCCGAGGAGCCCTCAATTAGCAGGAGGCACCCCACTGACATTGCTGGAGGGCATTCTAGGAGTCAGACTAAAGCCACTGATGGCACTTTACGTTTTTGTGGCTCCATTTAATCAAATATTGATCAGACCTGTGGTAAAGCTCTGTTCTGACCACTGTGGGAAACTATACGGAAGTGTTTATATCCATCCATTCAACCAGTATGTACTCTCTGTGCAGGCACCAAGATATAGTCCCTACCCTTAGGGGACTTTGAGCCTGGTTGGAGGGAAGATAGGGGAATGGTGGACAGGGCCTGGCACAGAGAAATATTAATCCAGCTGCCATTGATTGTGTGTCTTCCTGAGTATTAGGTGCTGGCCTGCATGGTCCCTATTTTAGAGGGTGGGTGTGAGTTTTGGATGGCTCTTCCTTAGCAGTACTCAGCACTGTTCCTGGTGAACTGGGATACACAGAAAGGTAGCTGTGTTATTGTTAACCTGGAAAACTGGGCAGACCAGAAGAAAACCTAAGACACAGATGGGTCTTAGAAAACAAGAAGCAGCAGAACAATCTAGGCCCATTTAGCATATATTATCACTCTCATTATATAGGAGAGGATGCTGAGGTTCAGCAGCAAAGTACTTGTTCAAGGTTACACAGCTGCTGTATGGCAGAGCCTACATCTAAGATTTATTTGGCATCAAAGCCGTATTGTCTCCTCTTAAGCCACACTGCCTCTAAATGAGTGATTATTGAACAAAATAAAGTACCATTTGTTGGGCACATATGACAGATGAGACCCAGTGCAAAGAGCTAAGCATGCACTATAGCCTTTAATTCTCACGGTCCCCTGGTGAGGTAGGGCGTGTAGACAGATGAGGAACGTGGGGCTACCAGGAAGAAGAAAATGGCCCAAAGTTTCCTATCTTTGAAGTGTGGGGTCAGTACTCCAACCCAGAGCAATTAGGCTGGGCTTCCTGTACAGGAGTGGTCTGCAGGGACGAGACAGTTGTTGGCAGGTGTTTGAAGGGTAGTCACAGGAGAGAGCCCAAGCATCCATGTTCCTAGAGGGACAGATCCCAGACAGGTACTTGCAAGTACTTACAAGCTAGGGAGGCCAATTTTGGCTCAGTTCAAGGAAGAACATTCTAATAAAAAACCCCTCAAGCAGTCAAACTGTGTTTTTAGAGCTGGTTCCTCACCTCTGGGCTGCTTATCACCTCTGGGCTGCTCACACAGGCCTGGATGTTCTAGAAGGAATTCTTACAATGGACAGAGTTTGCAGTGATTGTGCTTGACGATCTTTTGCCGTTCTGAGGATCTGGAATCCTAGTGTAGGGCTGGCCACAGGTGATGCGAGCAGTGGGTGCCACTGGTATTCCCAGGAGCAAGAGTAGCTATAGGCTGGGGCCATCCAGAAAGCTTCCTGGAGGAAGGGAGGAACTAAAGCAGGATCTTCAGGACAGAAGAAGGAATTGGATTGTGTAAAGTGATACCTAGGGCAGTGAATCCACCAGCCTACTGTCTCCCCACGTTCACATCCTGTCCATGTCAGCTCCCATCTCAGTGCCATCTTTCAGGAGGTCCCTCCTTTGATGTCCGTAGCTCTTTTCAGAACCTGAGCTCCTAGGTACCCCCCGAAGCTATGCGTCCCACCCCCCTTCCATTTAATGCCCTGCAGAAACCAGCCCGCCTGAGCTGGTACCCAGGGCTCAGATTGGAGCTGGAGGACAATTTGGGCCACCTCCCTGCTTTGTAGCTTCCTTCTAGAGAACCCTCCTGTTCCCCCACAGGAGAATTGAACTAGATTAGAATTTTCATATGTATAAAGCCCCCAGCACAGTAGGTGCTTAATAAATGCCAATATCCTTCTCTACAGTGTTAGAAAAAAACAGCTTTATAACTTCCCTGGTTTTCCAGAAACCCAATCCATCTTTAGTTGGTAGTGAGCTCCCTGCTGTCACCAAATTGGTATTCAAATTGGGTCTGGGTAATGCCATAGGAATGCCATTCAAAGAAATAGAACAACGGATATTGGGCTTTGCAATCTTCAGATTCCTTCCTGTTCTGAGTTTCTGTGATTCATAAAGATTAGACTCAGATCTCATTAGTCAATAATTAGAAATCAGTTTGGATTCTGATTGAGTATCTTTTTAGCTTGGTAAAAAATGGAATTCTGCTAGAATTGTAAACTAACTGAAGGCTTTCTCCCAAGAAGTGGCAAGACTAGAAAACAATCAGATCCAAGAAAAAGAGCTTTAATAGAGCCTGTGAAGGGAAACTAGCTAGGGTGTTTGAGTTATGTGGCTAAATATTTAGGCTGAACTTTGGGAAAGATACACCATGGCTGTTAGAATGAACTTCCTGAGAGCATAAACTGTTTGATTCACTTCTAAATCCCAGTGCCAGCACAAGCCAAGTACACAGGAGATACTCAGAAAAAAACTGAGCAAATGACAGATAGCCTCGGTGTCCCTATCAGATCGGATTCTAGGTTGAAAGACTTTTGGGGCAGCTCTAGAGAGCCATGTCACAGTTTCATACTCAGTGCAGGTTGGGTGTGGGTGTGAGTGTGAGTGTAAGTGTGCGTGTGTCTATGTGAATGTCTATGTTTGTGTGCCTCATTTCTAAGACAGAAGTCTCCTGCTGTTGTTTCTACTTCTCCTCCTCATGACCCTTCCCCTCCCCTCCTTGTTACAGCTTTATTGAAGTATAACTGACATTCAACAAACTGTACATATTTAAAGTATACAGTTTAGTAAGTTCCAACACACATTTATACCCGTGAAACCATCACTGCAATTAAGATAATGAACATAACCTGCCATCCCCAAAAGCTTCCTCTTGCCGCTTTGTAATTTCTCCTTCTCATGCTTCCCCTTCCCCCACTCCCATATCCCCTGGCAAGCATTGGTCTGTTTTCTGTCACTATAGATTACTTTGCATTTACTAGAATTTTATATAAATGGAATAATGAAGTATATATTCTTTTTGGGTCTGGCTTCTTCCACTCAGCTTAATTATTTTGATTCATATTTCACATGTATCAATAGTGCATTCCTTTTTATTGCTGAATTTTATTCCATTGTATGGATAAAGGATAAACCACAATTTGTTGATCCATTTGTCTGTTGATAGACAGTTGGATTATTTCCAATTTATGGCTATTATAAGTAAAGCTGCTATGAATATTTGTGTGTAAATCTTTTTATGGACATACATTTCCTATTTTCTTCCACATCTAGGAGTGGAATGGCCCAAATCATTTGGTAAATATATGTTTAAATTTTAAGGAACTGCTCAAGTTCTTCCAGAATAATTGGTATCATTTTTGTGTTCCCATGAGCAGCGCATGAGAGTTCCAACACTTTCTTGTCAACAATTGGTATGGCAAATCTTTTTAGCCTTAGCCATTCAAATAGATGGGTAGTAACATCTTCTAGCTTTAATATGCATTTTCCTAATGACTAGTGATGTTGAGCATCCTTTTGTGTGCTTATTTGCTATCCAGATATCTTTTGTAGTGAAATACGTGTTAAAATATTTTGCCCATTTTAAAAAGCTGGTTGTGGTCTTCTTGGTATTAAGTTTTGAGAGTTCTTTATACATTCTGGATAGAAGTTCTTTATCAGACTGGCTTCCGTAGAGAGGCTCCTGCTTCAGAATTCAGTCCTGCTCTACTGCCATCTAGAATCACAGAAGAACAGCACCTGGAGGTACTGGGTTCATGTGTCTCAGCACCTCATCTTGCAAACAGGAAAACAGTGGCTGAGAACCCATGGGGGACAGTGTCAGCACCCACACTGGGGCTCCATTTCTACAGGAAGAGGGCCTTGGCTGGGAACCTTGATGCCTTTTATCCTGTGACCCTGGCTGAGCCAGGTAACTTTTCTGAGCTTCCTTCACCCCATGTGTTAGATGGGGCACAGCAATGCTTTCCTCTCAGCGAGAGCTGGACAGATCCCCCTGGCTGACCACCCCACCTCCAAAAATGAGGAGTGAGTGTGGATACCATCTTTTGTGACCACAGGGCCTTTGGAATTGGGGAAAGGGAATCATGTAGTCATTTAGGGGAAGTTTATTGAGCTGCACACTGGGCCTGGCTTGGGGGATGCCCCAGCAGAAGCAGAGCTCATCAACCTCTCCTGCCCTGGGTCGTGTGGAGCCTGGACAGGGCAGGGGATCATCACTTCTGCACCAGAGTCCTTTCAGCACTAGCCAGCAGCTGCTTAACCCAAATGGATATATGTAGTGTGTGTTTGTGCATGCTGTATATGTGTCATGTGTGTTGTAACGTGTGTGTTGTTTAGTGTGTGTGCATGTTGTGTGTGCTGTGTGTGTGCGCTACATGGATGTTGTGTGTATATTGCACATGTGCAGGCTTGGAAACCAAAAGATGGAAAATTGTGGTCCAGATGTGGCACTGTGGGAATAGCCAGCACCCTGTTGTGTGGGAAGTACTCTGGAAGAAGAGGGTGTGATGGGGCCAGACCACCAAGGAGGGAGCTGTAAACTCTGTCTGAGGAACACGCCCCAGGAATCTAGACTTGAATTGAGCTAGAGGCCTTAGTTTCCCCACCTGCCATATAAGAGTGAAGGTACAAGGTCCAAGAGACCCAGGAAGATCATTTTGAACAATTATTGTGTCTGAGCTTGAACTTCTTGCCTTGTAGGACTATGGTAAGTGCCAGTAGTCTTATCGAGTTGGAGACACATCTGAAGTGCATGCCTTGTCAGTGAAAAAGAATCAACCCGCAACCCTAGGAAAGCAGTTTTTTTTTTTTTTTTTTTTTTTATTTCACATGGGCAGGAACCAGGAATTGAACCTGGGTCCTCTGGCATGGCTGGGTCCTCTGGCATGGCAGGCAAGCATTCTTGCCTGCTGAGTCACCGTGGCCCACCCTAGGAAAGCAGTTTGACAGCGCATTTATGCCTTTTGACCCTATACATCCCCTACTGTTGATCCAGCCTGAAGTAATTCGAAATATAAGTACACATACACACTGATATCTACATAGCCTTATTTTTTGATAGAGAGATACAATCTAAATGTTCACCATAGGGGAAAGTTAATTTTGCATAAAACATAACATTACAAAACCCATTAAATGCCGTTTATAAAGAATATGTCATGGGCAACTCCTAAATCATGCTGAATTTTAAAAAGGTACAAAGTTGTATATATGCCTGGTTATAACTATGTAAAATTAGCAAGTCCTCCCTCAAAAGAAATCTTTATTTAGAAAGAAAAACTAGAAAGGATAGCAATCATATTAATCTGTGGTTATCTCTGAGTAAGTAGTAAAATTGGAGGTCTTTTTAAAAGGGTGTGTGCTACTTTTATAACTATATAACCACTTCTATAACTATATTTAAAATTTTAAAAATACACAGAGCTAAGGGAGCCCACTTTAGTTCCATAACCTTCTTGGGATGAGTTATTCAGTTGGTTTATAAAATCAGGGAAAGAAACTGCCTTTCATTTATTATTGTGTACCAGGTCATTTACATGCATTATCTAATTAAATCTTCATACCAATTGAAATTCTGTTTTACAGATGAGGAAGCGAAAGCTTCAATCTTCTGCTAAAACCTGGGTTTTCCACTTGATTCTGCCTTAAGACCAAGGGCCTGCTCTTTACATCACCCCAGGGGCCTCTTTGGTTACGATTCTATCTGCTCAGGGGAAGGGCGGGTTGAGAGAGACACTTGAGCATTCTGTACCAGCAGAGCCCAGTGTTGGCTGGGCTGTTTCCTGAGTTTCTTTTAAAGGGCGGGGGGAGGGGGGGTGGGCGGGAAGCCAGGGTTTGCTTAGCAGGTGGAAGAAGAGGGCTTTCTGCTGGTATAGCCAGAACTAGTGTCCTTTGCTTTGCTTTTCTGGCCCCAGCAGGTTTTCCCCCAAATAGGATTAACCCCCTCAGCCCCAGTCCCCTGCTCTTCTCACCCGCAGCTGGGAATGCCACAGACCCAGCCTCCTGTGGCGTCACAGCCCACTGGCCTGGGAGAGCTGCAAGCCAAGGGTTCAAGTCCCAGTTCCATCACTGATTTATTGTGGGGCCTGGGGTAGATGCCTCCCCCCAGCTCAACTGCTCCAGATTCTGTATCTGTGAAATGTGACGGGGCCTAGTCTAGAGGTTCCAGTGTGCAGTGCCAGGCAGTGAACAAAGAAATGAAGCAGTCAAGGTATAAAATCAATGATAGCATTGGTAAGAAGTCTGGAGAAAAGGAGAAGCCACTGCTCAGCCTCAACCAGTTGTTGCCATGTAGGAAAGCGGCCATAGAGCTGTGGGGTCTTTTTTTTTTTTTTTATAAACTTTTTTATTAATTAAAAAACTTAACAAAAGAACATTTAAATATCATTCCATTCTACATATACAATCAGTAATTCTTAATATTATCACATAGTTGCATATTCATCATTTCTTAGAACATTTGCATCGATTTAGAAAAAGAAATAAAAAGACATCAGAAAAAGGAATAAAACGATAATAGAGAAGAAAAGATTATACCTACCATACCCCTTACCCCTTGCTTTCATTTATCACTAGCA